>CANYCX010626000.1:0-10841 GCA_948193385.1 Breynia disticha f. nivosa
TATGAAATTTTGTAAAATATTTAATTTTTGTTGTCTCATCTAGTTTTTTAATCCATGTAGAGATACATTTGTAAATTCAATTTGCGTGTTTAGTATATTTTTTAAAAATTATTCGAATTTTTTGTTTGCAAATCTATTAAGAGAGTGTTTATTAACTTCCGGGAAGCTTGGGATGAGATTAAAAGTGTATATTCCAGATTTTTTTAATCTTTCCAAACTGTTTGTTAAAATCTCTATATATCTTGCAAAAACAAAATATAAGTATCTTACCATAAAACCAAGATAAGCTTTCCATACTAATTTTTTATTCCAACAAAATGTTTTATCTTCTGTTTTTCTTAGTTTTCCATCCCAATAAGATTAATAAACAACTAGAAAATATTTTTGGAATGAATTACAATTTTATCTTCAGCATTCCCTATCTTGATCTACAATCATTTCATCCCTATCTTACAAGTATTATTTTAACAAACACTAACTAAATTCATTTAGCTTGTTTTTGTTCATGTTCAAATCTTATCAAAAGAGATGAATGTAAATAAAAAAAATTAACATACATCAATTATATTCAATTATTTTTTAAATCAGAATTTTAAATATTTTATTTTAATTAATTTATAATTTATTTATAACACAGAAAATGGGGAAATTTGGTATGTTGAAAATAAATAGAAAAAAAAATAGAGCAAAGGATAAGATTTGATTGGTGCAATAAATGGAATGAGAGTTGCGTTACTTTCCAACCAGATAATCCAAATAACACAACTACTATTTAACTGGATGATATCATCATAACTCCATGCATCTTTTCTATTGGCTCTATTTCATCTTTATATATCATTAAAATGTTGATTTACCATGACATATTTCCAAACCCAGCTTAACAAAAAAAAGAAAATTACTATAAATTTGTGTTTAAAATGATAAGAATATTAGCTAAATTTGTTCATTTCTATTAATGTCAGTTAAAGTTTTAGAAATATGAAAATGCCCGATTTTGAGTTTGCAATTGTAAAATTTTCAGGGTATGTTTAGTGTTTATCGTTGTTCATTATTGTTCATATGTAAAGAAGAAAAAGTGACATTTTTGTATTTTAGAAAATGAAATCTGACATTCATATAATTGTAAATTAGAATCTTGTCAATAAAAAAATATCAACAAAAATAAACAAAATACATTGACATTCATATCATTCCAAACTCAAAATATAGTAGTTTGTATAATTATCTGAAAAAAATTAAAAAAAAATGTATCAAAATCCTTAATACTGAATTATAAGCCTGCATTGCATTACTGAGCGTAATTTCAGGACTCACTGGGTTGAGCTATTTTTATAAGTCTATTATTTACTTATTTTATGAAATATTTAATCGGTTATTGATGCAGATAATTATTCAAATTACAAAATAAATTATTCTGAAAAGTGTTATTCTTCTATTTTTCTAGATATACACTCTTTTGAGCTTACTAATTTATTATTTATTTTCACATTTATAATAACCAATGTATATATTTTATCAAAATATTTTGACAGATATTTCACAATGTAGAAAGAAATTCGTTAGTTGTTTTGGTTTTTTAAGAGAGATGCTTCCAATAATATACCATGTCAACATTTTTATTTTAATTGAGGTTGTTGATTCTTTTATGCTGCGGATTTTTGTAGAAATAATGGAGTATGTATTTTTTTTTAACCAAAAGGTATCTTGGGCATCTTAGACTAATCCTTGTTTGAGCTGGGGCAAGACCACAAGGGCGGCAAAACTCTCCCAACCAAGTTTTAATGCAGCTGCATACTCAGGACTGGAACTCGAGATCTTTGGTTAAGCTAGAACAACTTCACACCAGTCGATCTACGAGCTTGGTGGTATTCTTTTTTTTTTCTTTAGTGAAGGCAACAAGGACAAATCCAAACCTTTATAAAATAAACAAATCATACTTCTCGACAGATGACCCAATCAAAATACAGCCACCTTCCCGAGCAGCTACGCTTTCTCACCTGCAGCTGTTTTCACCATCCTCACAACCAACTTAATGCAGAAGCTTAAACTAAATCTACTCACACATAGTAAAAAGTAGAAATTGTCATTGTCATTCCTCATGCTTTATTTATTGCCACTCTTCTTTATCTTTGTCCGTGAGTTTAACGGTAAAGGAAGTAATTCAACATATTGAGGTGCAAGATTTGACAATCGTAACAGCATTAAAGAAGACGTACAGACTTTGACCTAGTTCGTCAAATCTCCTAAAGACTTTCTGCATTTGGCTCAGTAAATTTTTTCAAACCAAAAAAATTGTCACTCCCTTTTGCTTCAAAATTCAACACACGTCCTCGACTAGGAAAGCATATTCCAAATTTTCGGAAGGTAACTCCCAATGGTTCCAGTCGTATCCTACATCTTCTTGCCATCTTTAACTCTTGTTTTTATGTACAACGACGGAATCAAAAATATTTTTAAAAATGATAAAATGACGAGTTAAAAATAATTTTATAAAAATATAATAAAAAAATAAACACAAAAAAGAACCACTTAATTCCTTCCCAGCCTATGCTTGACCCTTTCGAGTCTCCATTTTGGCGCTGAATGTTGGACTTACTATATATGCCTAAACACGCCACTCGTCTTTCTTACTGGTGCAAAAAAAGGGTCGCCACAATAGCTTTTAACTATTTTCCTATCGTTCTGACCTCTATCTCTTTCAAACTTCATCGTTTAAAACACAACGATGTAATATTTATTTAATTCTATTATTTCAAATGAACTAGATAGACCCTTATATTTGATTTCTTTTCTCGACAACTTTGTAAAATCAAACATTATAATAAGTCTGTCTGGGTGAAAAAATAAAAAGGCATGAAAGCAATGTAAATGCAACAAAACAAAATAGAGCAAAAGCCAAGGGGGGTCCAACGCGTCACGTCCAGTATGGCTGGAATAGGGGTGGTCCCCACGCGTCGAAACTCCACTTTGAGTTGTACTGGAAAATACCCAACTGCCACTGCCATTTCAACCATTCGATTGCGTACCCTATAAACGCGGTTTGCCGTCATGTATTATCGCCGCAAGTTGTGATAATTTCATGTTTTGTTTTTGTGATGCGGCGATAAAATTACGCAATGGAAAGTAACGACATTTATTTGTGGTCAAACTCATAGCCATATAAAATTGCAACCTCAAACACACAACTTGTACTAAATTGACTTACCAAACAGAATAAATTGTTTTTCCTTTCTAACATATATTTTACTCAATAACAGATTCATTTGTTTTCAAAAAAAAAAAAGCTAAAGACAGTACTTGAAGATATACGCTAAAAAGAGTATTACATAAAAAATACAATAAAAATATAATAACATAAGAAAAAAATCAACAAAAAGGGCGACCGTCCGTCTCTGTCTTCATGCCTGATTTTACTGAATTTCCGAAGAAAATTGGAACAGGATAATAGATAATGGCCGGCTGGCATTTCCTCCCGATACTGTGCATCGCCTTATGTTCTAGGCAACATTGCTTTTAAGTGCATACAGATATTGCATTGCAATAATATTTATGTGGGTTCGGCATGCCGATTGGTTTTCGTAAAATATTGTTTCAAAATTTACTTATTTTTATTGTCAATTGAAATGATTTTAAGAGAATAAAGACAAATAGTATAAATTTTAAAATCTTAAATACACGCCCAACTATTCTATTATAAAATAATTCAAATTATAAAAAAAATGTTAGTTGGAGTTGTATAGTTGAAAAGATTTCATATATATTTTGGTTAAAAAATAGAAATAATAATGGGGTGGTTTGAAGAGGTGGGCGTACGTTGAACATCAATGGGAAATAAAAAAGGAAAGACGTAAGTACACGTAAGCGAAAGGAAAGCCACGTTGGACAGAACAGTAGCGACAAAATGCCAGCAGGCAGATGCCAGCTGTATGATGAAATGACATATGTCTGTCCATATCACATTCATCGTTTTTTCTCATTAAACACCCAAATTTATGTCACCGCCTGGTCCCACCTTAACCTCAACTATTCTTAGCCACTTGCTGCTGCTTATTTATTAAATTATTTCCTTCGTCTTAAAATAAATCTAATTTTAAATATTTTTTAATTAGTATTATTAAATATTTTGTTAAAAAAATTAATCTTGCAACAAAATATGTCCTACGTGGCATAAACCCAATATTCCAAACCCCTCGCAGAATCCTACTCTACACGAACCATATCTCATCTCTTCCTCTAACCTTCCAACAATGGCGTCATCGCCAACACTCCTAACCACCAAACCCAAACACCTTTCCCCCATCAAATCCAAACTTACCACCACATCAATCACCGGAACACCAGCTATCCGCCGCCACTTCTTGTACATTGCCACCACTGCCTTCATCCTCTCCCCATGGCTTGCCAACCCGGTTGTTAGTCCAGCAAAGTTAGAAACACCATAAGTTTGGAAAGGAACGATCCAAATGTGGCAGATGCAGTGGAAGAACTAAGAGACAAGCCAAATTCATGGGTGGCTAATTATAGAAGAGAGAAATTAAGCATTGTTGGGTAGAGCTTCATTTAAGGATATGTACTCTGCACTCAATGCTGTGTCTGGTCATTACATTAGCTTTGGACCAACTGCTCCTAAGAAAGGCTAGAATTCTTGAAGAAGCTGACACTGCTGAGAAGGCATTGTCGAGAGGCAGATAGTTTTTTGTTCGACTTTTGATTGTAATTTGCGTATACATTAAAAGAGTTATTTTGTAGTACATTTTATGGCATGCATATTACAGAATTTTAGGAAAAATAGAAAAACTATGTAAAGCTTCGACAGACGACCTCCAATAATTTTCCACCGACAAGACTCAAGCTTTGATTGCTTTCCACCTCTTAAAGTGAAAAATAGTGACAGGAAGTGAAAAATTTAGTGGAGAAATGTAAAAGTAAATTTTGCTTTTGTCTGAAATGGAAAGTAGACAAAATAACAGTTTTTTTGATCTACTCTTTCTGACTTGACTGGGACATATAAGTTTTACCCAGTTAATTGGCAGAGACTAATTAAAAGACGTCTTTTTAGCCTTAGTTTGTGGATTAGTTCGCCTCTTTTTTAAGTTTTTTTTCACCAAAAAAAAAATTCTATGTCAACACCTTAATTGTTTCAGTGAAGCAGTTTTAAAAGTCGTATGAATGTAGGTATTTTATAATGCTTCAACATATTTTATCATATAAACCAAGTAAGCACACCAATCACGGAGATATAATAACGTGGGTGTTGCTACCTTGCCGTATCTTCTTGTAGTACCGTAATTTTTTTTGTAGTGTCTTTCTTGTCAAACTTCCTCCTTTATCACTCTTAATTTGAATATTTTCGCCTCCTAAAAAAATTTTGAACCTGTCACTTAAATTATGCCTCAATTTCGAAGGAAATAAAAGATGATCATGAGACAACATAACCTTCAAATATATAAATGCATTGCAGGTCTTTTTAAAATTTTTTTTTTGACTGTTTTAAAATATTTTTAATGCATGACACTTTCATAATAACAACAATTTACTATTTAAAAAAAGAAAAATTAAAACCAATTTACAACTCCAAAATTTGCTCACATCCTTCTTATTTGTTTGATTGTATAGGTAACAAACAAAAGCAATGATGAAAAGCACCACTCCACACATTATTGTACATTGAACATGAAAACCACCAACTGTTTTCTCCTACTTTTTTCTACTATTTCCAAAAGCTTTGTTTGTGTTCGTTTCATGTGAGTTTCCTAGAAATACGATGAACCTCTCTCTTCATTCTTCAATGCACACAAAAGGACTCCTCCAACACCTAACCATGACAAAGATTCTTTCCAAACGCGTATTTAGCCAACCTCACTTTGTTTTCCACCTCACTTCTTATCCCAACCCAATAAACATATCGAAACTAGAAATATCTTTAAAGGAGAAAAATAAACGAGTTAAAAAAATATATTAAAAAATTGTAGTAAAAATCGTACTATAAAAACCACATGTTTAAAAAATGAATAAAGAAGTATACATGACAAGGAACGACAAAGGAGTGGGCGAGGGTTCTTTCCGTCCCTAATCTATCAGAATCGAGCCACTCAAATTGTGGGCACTTGTCTACTTTACTATTGTTTTTCTGCGAATATGCTTGTGATTATTGGCCTTTTTTTCTGGCAACAAATTCTTCATTAGCGAATCTCAAATGATTGGAACATTCTTTAAGTACTTATGATTAGACAATGAACACAATTATGCCAACTTAATCAACTTAATACAGATCACTATGCACAAGACACCAAACTACACATGTATAATTGACGGTAAGAAAATTAAAATACGAGAAGGTCTGTCTGAATGTTTTTACTTTAAACCCTTTTGACTGTAACATCATCGGCAATCACCAATAATACAACCCCTTATGGTTGCAGATTCCAAGGTTAGATTAGAGGTCAGAATCTGATTAAATATTCAAGTGAGATTTGGTTGGATGTTCTGTTCTTTTTCTTCACTGCTTTTTATTTGGAAGGCATTTCCTTTTTCACATGTTATAGTGTAAAAGTAAGGTAAAGTTATACAGGTCGCTGAATCCATTTAATATGGTACCACAAGAAAAGCAAATGGGTGTGTTTGTTCTATGCGTTCACCAAGTATCGAATATACTTGGTGTCGGTAACTACAATTCGTTTATTTTCGCTCGTTTGAAAATATTTCTCAGTGCTTAAATGGTGATTTTTGATAAAGAACACTTGAATATCACTCTGCTAGGAGCGCAGGCTGAGCAGTATACTCGAAGAACATGATTGTGTACGTACAGTGCACCCTACAGAAATTAGAAATAAGTCTATGAAAAGACTAAGTAACAGAAAATAAAAACTAGAAACATGTTGAAAAGAAGGGCCAGAGAAAGAAGAAATAATTGTGATGGGTCAAAATCTGAAGCAGGAAATTGATTGAAAAGATTTATAGGAACTGCCCCAATGAATTAAAGGTCCCATTTAAGATGCAGGTAAGGTATAGCTAACAGCGGTAGTGAATTCCCATATTTACTAATGTGGGTCAATCCGACCTTCCCGGCACTTATTTCTCTAATATTTCTTCTCCCTCTCTATCTACAATATCTTAGCTACAACTAACACATATAATTAACAACTTTTTTTTTTGAAGTCAAATATAATATCGTATTCAACGGTTTTCATCGATTTAATGCTAATTTACTTGCAGACCGGTTCGAATGGTAACCAATGGCCGGTTTACAGATTCACCGATTCAACTGTTTGATCCGATTTTTAACGGTGTCACATATATATGATCCACCTTGTACTTAAAGTCGGAAACAAACATTTTAAGAGTTTGAGTAAGCGTTGTAGTTACCGACACCAAGCATTGAATAGCTACGTAAACTTGGATATCTATTAATCATCTAACAGTTCATCTTTCAGGTAGTAGACCCTTGAGAAAATTCTTGCCTAGATGAGATAACACCAGATGTTAACCACTTTAAACTTGTATAGAAACCATGACCCATTGCATTGAACAGATTTGGATTCTTTAATGAAATTCTCAAAAGTGCAGCAGTAGTTCTGTAATGTTAACAGTGGAAAAAATAAGAAGAGGAGTTTTTCTAACCTTGGAATCTCTTTATAGCCGCTAAACTAAAGCTTTGTTGAAGAAAGCCAATAATGAGGTGGACGTCAGCCATGTTATCGCAACAAATGAGGGGAATCAAGTCAAAAAGCTTAAGATATTGGACTTGCAAGCACAGTAATAAAAAGATTGAATCAGTTGGTCGAATTAGTAAATCAATAAAATTGTTTCGGATTTAGTCTAATTTTACAATTCAGATCAGTTATCAAGTGAATCGACAACATACTGGTGAATTAGACCGATTCGATTAATAAACAAACCACCCAATTCTTTTTATGATATGATTTTGATAATATTGCTTCCATGATAGAAAATTTAAAACAAGGGGAGCCAGCTAGATATTAATCTACTAGTTTTGATTTATCATTAGTAGTTTTCAGAGACGAAGCTTGTAGCTTAAGGAAACATCATTGTTTTTTCTTAATCTCAAAACATATTTGAAAGAAAATACATATTCAAAATACAATATATAATTATGTAGTTCTTTCATGCTCAGTCCCCATTAATATTATAAGGTTTATCATGATGTTTTATGCCTATGAAATCATCAATTTGGCTCATTCAAATTAAAAACAAATAAGATTCAAAAAAACAAATATACTTTCATATTATAGACTAGTGAAGTAGAAGTGTAAAAACTGAATCGGAACCAACAAACCAAAAGCGTCAGTTTCGAACTGCCGGTTCTAGAACCAAACTGTCGAAACCGACCATGTTTGGTTGAACCATGGAACCATGAACCGGCGGTTCTGGACCGACAGTTCACAGTTCCAAACTGGTGTTTCCGTTAATTTTTACAGAAAAATCGAACCCGAACCGAAACTACCAAAACTAAACCAGATCTCATGGAACCATGAATCGACAGCTCGGAATCGGTTTACACATCTATCGTGAATGCTTCAATATGACTAAATTGGCGTCAGTAAGAAGAAGACAAATGTATTTCCTTTGTAATTTTAAACATTCGCACATCACAAGTACCTCCCCTAAATCACCATTCATTCCTTGTCAATAGCTCGTCTCATACAGAGATGAAAATATTGCAGAGCAGATTGTTCTTAAAGGCTAAATCCCAACATACACACTTCAGTTTTGTTACCTTGTGGGGTTAAACATGAGGCGAAAAATAATTTTCCTGACATGAAAATAGCTGCATCAGTAGCTGTGCAATGAACCATAAATGAAAAGAAAAAGACAAGACAGTATATAGCAAAATCTGGCCTGTAGGGAATTCAGACAAAGTCTTTCACGACCACACTGGAAGCCACACCGACTGGCTTAAAACCTGTGAATCTATGGGGAGTTCCTGGAGAGAGTAGATTATCACCGACTCCCCTAAGGCTAATATGATTTCGGATATGTTTTGCATTTTTTGCTCATCTTTAACCTCATTACTGTGAAGAGTTTCCCATCAATGAAGTCAGCATCCACCTCAAATATGATCAGAATCATCACAAGCAATACAAGTTTTGTCCACAAACTCATCAAGCAGGTCTCCTACACAATCTAAGAAAACATTCTGCTGTTTTAACATCGATGTAAACTAGATTTATTGCCACTTTGAGATTGTTACAGCTACAGGTTGCAGCATTGGGTACATATGTGGGAATAACACGATTTGTGGTTTGTGAATAAGTAGTTATTTTAAAGAAATTGTATAATTGATTGTATTCTTGATTGTATCTCCAGAATTAGTTACGTTTAGATAGAATATCAAATAAATTATGGGCCTAACTATGTTAATTTTATGGGCAAATTACATATCTACCTTAGTACAATTTTTTATTTGCAAGTTTCATAAAAAATAAAAAAAATTGCAAAGACAACTTTTAAATTGCACATTCTAAGATGTGCATAAAACCCTACATAACATACAAACAAACACACTGAAAGCCGTATAACATCTTCGTCTTCAAAAATCAAACCTGCTCAAAACTTCACATTACAGGATTTCTTCAACTCCAAGCATTAATCATACAAATACCCATTACTTGAGCAATAAATTTACTGCAGTTTAAACAAATAAAAAATTGAAATTGCAATTTTTTTGTTACATACAGATATGAACATTCCTATTTTATTTTACTATGGAGGTTATTAAGATGATGATTGGAGGTTTACAAACGGTTGATTTTTCCAAAGTGAAAAGCAATACACTATTACAGAAGACAGTATATCACAAAGTTTATATTTAAATTACAAGAACTAAATGTAAACTTGTAAACTATAAAAAAAACAATGGCAATAATCAGAAAGTAAAACATCACAAAAGCCAAGATATACACAACAAAAATATAATACAATTAAACACAAATTAAAGAGTGGAAACAATAAAATAAGAACAGAAAGTTTATGTGAGGTTTATGTTATAGATATAGAAAGTGAAATAGTATTAATTTTGCAAATAATATAAAATTCACTATAACTAGAAAAAAAATTATTAAATTAGTATGAACAATAAATAGAAAAACTATTTTAATGTTAATATTGCAGGAATAGTAAAAAACAAGTGAACGAAAACCTGAAAAAAAATCAATCTGAAATGCAAACATAAAATATTACTGAGGTTTCAATAACAAATATAAACCAATCCACAAGAAAAATTGAAAAAGACAAAAGTGTTTTAAAGAATGAAACAATAAAAGAATGTATATATCTAGTTTACGTTATATAAATATCAAGCAAAATGGGAAAAAATTTAAAAAATAATGTAAAACACACTACAAATAAATTAAAATTATAAAATTACTTCGAAAAACAAATGGAGAAAACAGTTTTTAGTTTACATTAAAACTTAATTTAAAAATACTGAAAAATCATTAAAACAATCAAAGTAAAGTGAAAAAGAAATGAGTATACAATAAGTTTATTGTAACCAATTGACAAGGAAAACAACATCGTAAAATTACTAAAAAGTTTAAAAATATACATACGGTTTTAAAACAATTTATATGTAAAACATCATATTCTAACTATCATGTTAATTACGTATAATTTAAAATTTTTCTTTTCTTTTTCATATTTATCATTCTCGTTACTTTTTACTTAACCTTAAGTTACGTAAAGTAACTTCATATCAATAGGTCGGATATTCCAATTCTTATTATTCCGTTACATTTCTAGAATAATGATCGTATTAGTTAACACATCCATGGATTAAGCTTTGTGTTACGCTAATACGCCCTTTATTCTATAATCAG
>CANYCX010626062.1:0-15512 GCA_948193385.1 Breynia disticha f. nivosa
CTAAAGCTCAACCATAGACAAAAACGTGATTAATGAAATCACATCGGAGAAAACTTACCAAATTAAGCTTTAACTTCGATCCAAATATCCCCCGATCACCAAGACTCGATGAAAGTTAGCTTGGTTTGAGATTTTGAAATCTTAGGTTATGGTTTGGAAGCTTAAATGTGTATGTGGATGGAAATGAAGGAGAGTTACCATAGTTTATCTATATATATACTCTCAATTGACCATTTTACCCCTGAGCTCAACCCTCGATCATTCATTTCATTTTCTCTCTCCCGGTTTTTCTAACTTAACCCAATTTTAAGGTCTTAAAATATTTTACACTCTTCCACCATATTTAATTAAAAATATTACGAGAAAAATTTATTCGCATAATTACCAAAACAATTAATAATTTCATAAAATTCTTAAAATTGTGGGCGTTACATATATTCTTTTCGTCCGTTCTTAAACTTAATTTTTGGAGAGTATTTGTAATTATATCTAAGTCCTTTTGTGTAGGCCTTTCATTATTTTTTTTTCTTTTAAAAACTCTTTTAGTTGTTCTTGTAAGGCTTTAAAACTATCTTTAGTTTTTGTTAATAAAATTTTTATTTCTTTTTTAATTTGTTTAAAAGTAGATAAATATTTCACTAATTCTTCTTTTCCTAACTTTTTAAGATTTGTGACAATTTGTTCTAACTGATTTTTTATAAAATCACTATTTTCTTGTTGCTGTTTAATTAATTTTTTTATTTTCAAAAATAGACGTTATTAACTTTTCTTAAATTAAATTGTCAAATTTATTAAATTTTTCTAATGATTCTCCTAAATTTATAAGTAAATCTGTAATAGAATTTAATTGTTCTGAATCTCCGTGTAATTTATGCTTAAACTCTTTTGGTTCTTTTGGAAATCTACACAAAAACTTATAATGATCTTACAACATCCCAAAATTTATTGTGTGGAAAATAATTAGTTAAATGATGAAAATAAATCTTTAAATTTGGTATATGAAGGTTGATTGAAGGTTGATATAAGGTTGATGCGAAATAACCAAGGAAAATGAGGAAATGCTGGAAACCAAAAAAGTACACGCAATCGGTGGAAAGTATGCGTAGTGGCACGACCACGTGTACTTTGCCATCCACCACGCATTCTTCACGGTTTCTGGGAAAAATATAAAGTTCACTCGAATCAACCGACATTCAAGAAAACTATAACCTAAACTCAGAGAAAACTGCAGAGAAGGGACTGAGAAACAACATAGGAGTAGATTTGAAGAAGAGGAAGTGATTTAATCAGAGAAACCTTCAATTCTTGCAAGAATCGAGTCAATAAGGCAAGGTGGATGTTAGCTTCACAAAGAGTTTATGAAGGGTATATTGATTTTGATGAATTAGAATGTTTGAACTGAAATTATTGTTGGAAATTCTTGTGGTTAAGTGTTATAAAGTTGAATGATTCTTTGTGAATGAATTTAAAGGTGAAAATCATTATGGGAATGGATTGTAGGAAGAATTGGTCATGTAAGAAGGTTATTGGAAATGTTGACATATGGATGATGTTTTGATGATTCTAAAGCTAGAGTCAATGTATGAATGGTTAGTTAATGCATTGTACATGATTAATTACGTATAGAAGGATCTGTACAACTGTTGGATGGATTTTGATTTAGGATTTAGCTTGTGGATTTTGCTTTTATTCGAGGTAAATGTTCTTAAGCTTACTAAATTGATTCATAAAGTAATTTAAATGTAAAAATGTAGTTTTTCTTTGGGATTATATAGTTGAAACATAGTTGGCCTATAATGTTTTGTTGAGATTGGTAGATATATTTAGAAGAATCATGTTGAAAATGAAATGTTGATGGTTATATGTCCTAGTTGACATATGATTAATGTTTATGTGATTTAGCAAACATATGGTTGATTAATGGTTGATTATTGGACATCATATGTTTACTTATTGATATTGGAAATCATGATGAATGAATCATTCATATGGTTGTTATGATCTTTTATGATCTAAATTGAATTGATTTGGTATGTTCATTTGGCTTTATGCCTTATTTGATAAATGTTGATTTATGATTGACATTTATATGTCTTAGTGAACTTATGGTTCATTATTGTTATTGAAATGATGAGTTGCTTATGGTTTGATTTTATTCTTACCTTGTTTCATATATGGATATGAAATGTAATAGTATGCTCATTTATGTCATGTTGATATATGATTGATATGTGGTTGATTGACATACTCTTTTGGCTAGATGCCCTATTGATATTCATATGAGATTGCGATAGATACAAAAGCATGTGATTGCTTTGTTGATCATGTTTGAGCATACTTGATTGAGATTATGAGATATGAATGCATTGATCATTCATAGTGTTGCATCATTTATGTGACATGGATTGATATTGATATCCAGGTTGGGCCTGACGATTATTTTGAGAGAGATCTTGATGCCACAGATGATATTCTGAGCTGAACTCGATGCGGTACTGGGTACGATGTCGGTATGGGACCAAGGGAAAATGAAAAGAAAAGAAAAGAAAAAGAAAAGAGAGCAATACCCTGGGGCACGTCGTATGTGATTGCATTGTCATTCATATGCACATATTTGATTTGTATTCATATTTGGCATGATTGATCATTGCTTGATGATATATGAATGCTGGAATTGTTTCATTCTAAGTTATGTGTTGTTAAGATATATGAATGGTGTTTTGATATGTTTTGGTGAATGGTTTAGTGTGAGCAATATTATGAAATGGATGATATGTTTCTTTACCTAGATGATTGAGTTTGTTTGATTGTATAGCATGGTTGTGATAGAGGAAGATCATATCTTATTTAAAGATACTGATTTTCCCTGTGCTCATTTAAAACGATAAAATGTGAATCAGTTCTCGCGTAGAATGCTTATTGAGTATTGAGAAATACTCACCCTTTGTTTGTATTGTCTAAATGATGCACAGGACACAGATAGTTGCCACTGGATCAGAGCTGTGGGGATCATATGCGAGAGAGATACTGTCCAAGGTCAACCTCCATGTTTTGAGTGCTTCCACTTTTAAGATTTTCTACATGTTTGTACATATTTGTAAATGTTCATATTTTGAGTTTGAAACGTTTTCAAACTTTTTTCCGTTTCTGCTGTAAAAACTATACGATATTTATGTTTTGGGCCGAATGTTTTTAGTATATGAACATTTCTGTTTCTCTCTCCTCTATTTCAAATTTGATTTTATTATCATTTCTTCTATTATAATGTTTAATCAGGGAAAAGAGTTTTAAAAATTGAGTCTCACAGATATGTAGAAATATTATGGTTATCTGTAAATTTAAATTCTAGATTTAAAAATTTCAAGGTTTTAAATGTTTTTTCTATTGTTTGAAATTTTCTTACTTGATTTAAAAGTGTTTTACTATTATCATTTTTCGTGTACGATATGATTTAATACTTATTAAATACCATAAACCATTAAATTATAATATTATTAATAGAACCGTTGAAAATAGAAGTATTTCAATAACACATCACGTAGAATCAAAAGGAATTCAATTTTTAGGTTTCTTAGGAAAATATAGTTCTAAATATGATATGCCACAAATTTTAGTAATCCAAAACACATACAATATAAAGAATTTTTAGTAGGATTAAATTTTATATAAAAGATAAAAATAGTGAAAGGTCTACACAAAAGGATTTAGATATAATTACAAATATTCTCCAAAAATTAAGTTTAGGAACGGACGAAAAGAAATTTGTACCACAAAAATATAAAATAACTAAAAAAGATGAGTAATATAGAACCTTTTGCAGGGTCATCTAGAACACTTCAAGAAAGTAGGCTTAGTACTCCAAATATTTCAGATATAATTTCATCAGATAATTTTTTAAATAGAATTCTTAGAAGAGGGTCAGGTAGTAACTCATCTAATACTATAGTTCAACTAGAAGAAGAATATATATATATATATATATATATATATATATATATATGTATGTATATATAAACTCCAATTTTAAGATATATTCCTAGCCCATTAAGGAAATCGTGCCTTTAGAATAAATAAGGAAAAATCCATTAACAAGCTTAGACTAATACCCAAATGGACTGATCAAATGATCCATTCCTTAAAAACCTAAACATTGCTGAAAGATTTGTGCTATAAATCAACTTAGCAATTAGTTTTCAATATCCAATTTTAATATATAAGTCATTATATAACATAATATCAACATATTGAAACATGTTATGATATGCATAAATATGATTAAAAATAACATTTAAAATTATATAACACGAATGTCGCACAATATGCACAAAAAAATAAACAATTTTATGAAATGTAACAATTTTGTGGCACAACATTGGTCCTTACAGTGAATCAGCAATCTACACTGGCAGTGTAGTTGTTCCTGTAAGCAAACAGTAGACTACATTGGAAGCTACATTAACAGTGTAACAGTCTATGTAATCAAACCCCAACTAGAAAACAACAAAAAATGATTCAATTTCAAGAAAACTTTAATCTTTTACAATAATTCTGCCATGAAAAATGAATGAAGTTTATAATAATTCTGTCTTAACATGTTTAAGATCATTTTAATCAAAACAAAATCATCAATTAATTCAATTAATTCATCAATTAATTCTGTCTTAACATGTTTAAGAACCAGAGCGAGCCGTGCACTGAAGATTTGTTAACAACGAATGCCATGTCTATATATATATATATATATATATATATATATATATATATTGGACATTTGTAATTGATATACACTTATGATTGATGGTTGTATGCAAATTTGTGTTTTTACTTGATTTCTTTTCGTAGGAATTATTTATAATTGAACTATAAATCACACGTGCATAAATGAATTCATCTATACTCTTTTATTATTAAATTATTATTTTCAAAACCTGTGAATTCTGAGTTCGAGTATCACTTGAGAGATAATTATACATTGAGTGGTAGTCGAATTTGGGCGTCACATATTATCTCTCTTTTGAGATCGATAATCTCTTCACTTCTATCATGCTCTTTAATATGGACCAGTGGATACCCAATCATACCAATAGTTGTAATCCAATTATGGGCTCATTGGATGTATGTCAAAGTGCATTGTAACCCATCTAGAGTTTCATCAAGATTTTAGGTTTAAGAACTCATATATAAGAATTATATATGAGAAATACTTATGACTCATAACCATGTAGTGTTCTCATTGTGCAAATTTAATTCAAATACCATGTCCTAGACATGTATCCATGATTTATGACTAACACTTATTATTCTTGTGTTTTGTATAACCAAACTTACTAAGTAACCATGTTAGTTTTAATTCATTGACTATTCCCATAGTAGTGAATGACCAGAGATGTTCTGAATGAATTTTCTCATTTCAAGGTCCTATAGACATATACATATGTCAGCTTAAACATTGAGATTCCATTTAATAATGTTGTATCATAATATGCACAAAAATATAAATGATAAAATAAATGCCTTATTTTATTAATTAAAGTAGTCTGTACAATGTATTAGGGTTAGAGCTAACACCAAGAGTGTCCACACGGTGCTTTCTCATTGTGACACTAAAACTCTTTTTCCTATTTATCCTATTTCCTTCTTTTATTTCCATAATTTATCGTGGTTCCATCCTCGAACATAAAAAAGGCTTATAACTTAACTAATATCCATTAAGTACATTGTACAAAATGTAATTTTGGGTTCATGTACAACATATGGTAATCATATTAGTTTGGGAGTTTCCTCATGATACATGTCCACATTTACGTATGAGACTAACTTTCACTATCTAGGGAGTGTGAAACCAGAACCTATCAAAGTCACAAGGAAATCTCACAAAATCCTATTTACTAGTTTTAGACAAAAAGTTTCTAAGAAAACATTGATTTGAAATCTAGAATGAATCCCCGCACTCATCGCTTTATCTCTAGAGCGTCAAAATGGACCTAGCGAAGATGGTCCGCCAATAGCCAGTCAACCTGTTAACCATAAGATGAAAGAAAAGAAATGGAAGAAGGGAGGGTGTAAGTATATCGACGCAATGAGTAAGTATGCCTCAACCCCAGCCTACTATATAGGATATAAGTCACTCGTAAATTATTATCACGCAACCGATTTATTACTAATCTATTTTTAGCCTAAGGGTCATGTGATCACAATTATTTTTCCAATCAAGCTCAAGTCCCTACCTAGTACATAACAACAGTGTTTTAAGACCCGACTCGGCCAGCGACCCAGACATGGAACCGGTTACTAGGTCACCGGTTCAACCAGTGGGTCACTGATCGGACCGGACAAATAATAAATAAATATATAATAATTATTAAATATTATAATTAAGGATAAAATAATTATTAAGATGGTCAAATAGTAAAATATGTTAAAACTAATCAAACAAAAAACAAATTCAAATTTAAATCTTATAATTAAGATAAAATAACATAGTTTAATTTTCAAGTTCAACATGAAACTGCAACAAGGAAGAGAAAAAAATTGCAACGTAAATATACAGAACATAAAGCTAACATAAAACTGGTTTCAACTCCTTTTAAGACAAATTTATTGATAAACTTATTCTACCATTGCATAGTGTTGTAATACATGAGACATTTCGTACAATATGCCATCCAAAAAGTAAATAACATGTTACAAAATGTCAAACACCAATAACATATGTTTTATAACCAAATCAATTCAGTCTAATTAAAATTGTGGTGTTAATCAACAGAGCAGAATATATATGAACCAATTCAGTTTTCGAAGAAAATATTATCATAATTTATAAACAATAAACCAAACCAATTCTCACTCTTTCTCTTCCTTTCACAGACACATTTCTACAGAGACATACACGAACACAGATGAAAGAACCACTAACATCATTCTCACCCTTTCTCTTCCTCTCACAGATTATGGTCAACAATCCTCAAAAGCTAGGTAAAATTTTTCACATTTGTCAATCTAATTTTGAGCTTGAGTTAGTTTACCTGGAAACACAAAATATCAAACCATAAATCGAAGGATCACCATCATCAGGGAGTCGCCAAGAGACGTCGAGAATGAAGGAGAAGTGTAGCGTTGTTTCGGTGGATTGAGAGTGGAGGAGAAGAGTTTGTCGCTTGAGTGGGTGGAGGAGAAAGACAAGCGACGCTTGGGTGGGTGGTGGATGAGAAAGACCGACAACCAACGTGGGTGAAGGCTGGAGACTCTCACGATGATGGTGTTACTTTATTAGGGATTTGCTTGTTTGTGGATTGTATTTGAATAAATGAGATTTTTTGGGTATATGTGGGTTAATGAAAACCCGGCCAGGTCATTGGTTTACGGTCAACCCGGGCGGTTCAGTGGGTTTTTACGTGTTTATGCGAAAACGGTCTTATAGTAAACTCGACCCGGGTCACCGACCGTGTCACCGGTTTTTCGTTCAACCGGCCGGGTTGGGCCAGGTTTTAAAGCACTGCATAACAATGCACAATTCAATATAACACATAATACCACATATAGGCTGCCAGGATACCGTAGTGTACGCACGGTGGTATGTCAAATATGTGTGGTCATAGCGCCCCACGTAGTTTCCCGCGTGCATGAAAAACATGTGGCGGCTTCACAATAATGTATGGTCATTGTCACCACTTGTGAACATTCACAGTGCATACCTTACTGTATCCTGCAACAATTGCTCACATCAACAACATCCAACTCAACCAAAATAATACCATATCTTCCAATTACTTCCATTTCATTATGAACCCCAAGTAAAAGAAGACAAGAACAATTCATTTATAACAGTTATGCCAAATTTATTCCATGAATGTTCATCCTCACAAAATTATCACTTAGCACATACAAGCTCTCATATTACCAACTAGACTAACAAGGCCATGAAATCTTTACCAACACATTTATCATGCATAATTTTTGCCTTTACTATTTCCCTTTTATGAATACAAGCCCTAGCTCCATAAATAAAAATAGTCAAGGGAAGGATTCCTCCTTCTCCTTTCATACTTACAATCTTACCAACAATGCACCACATTCAAGTTACCAACCAATTTTCGAATGCAAATAGTATAACATGTGACACAATATGAACGAATTATGGTGAGCTCTTTGCTCCTTAAATCATTTGAGCCCCTTGAACCTTTTGAGCCATTTGTTCCTTTACAAAATTTTGATCCCTTACTCCCATATGAAATTGAGCCATTTACTCCTCATTAATTTTGAGCCCCTTGCTCTATATAATGCCTACGAGCTCTTTGCTCTCCTACATACCTATGAGCCCCTTACTCCTCTAATGCATTGTGCAAAATGATGTTATGTATATGTATTCATCCATAATCAAGTACTGACTCACACATCTAATCAATCTACTTTTCATAACAAATTTTTTCTATTCGCACAACATAACACTTTTGTTCACATTCACTCTTATTATCCTTTTGATGATTGATTCCGAACATGCCAAACACACACAAACCAAAACCACATTCCATGCATTGATTTTGTATATCCACTTTCACAATATACACACACAAATCATACCGACATGCATATATCATATTTTACAATATAATGAGCGACCAAGTACTCAAACCTTCATGATCCTACACATATCACATCATGCATCATAGTAAGCAAGTAAAGATTCCAATATAATTAACCATGTATTATAACCTAGATAGTGGAAATAAAGGCAAGAGTGCACACACTCACCTTGCGTTCGCTCTACATAATTGCTCCAGAGCTCCTTCTTCCTCGGCCCTTATACATCCATTTCACAAGGCTATGTTAGAAATCAATGATTATCTTCGTTACTTATTCTTTTCTTTTTTTTCTAAGTCCCTTGACTATATTATTTATTCGTCTTATCCCTAGCCTAAGGGTTTATGGTACTTTATTCCTTTTCCCTTTCTTCCAAACTCCCTAAATCCTAACTCTCCTAAGAAATTTCCATCATTGTTCTATTTCCCCTAATTTGTTTGTCTAACTTAGTGTACACAAGTTCAAGAACGAAAACCTTAAATGCTTACCTTTGCATTAAGAGAGTTGTGTTGGAATAACTGAATTTGTCCCTAGGAGTGTAATTTTTGTACAGTGTGTGTTATGGTGGAAGTTTTGTGTGATCTAGGATTCATGTGTTGTTTATCCCTCTTTTTACTCGACATTAGAGGGAACTACACATGGTTAGATGGGATTATGCGTGGTCGTGCCCACTATGCGTATGTCCATCCGACCACAGGTTCTCCCCTAACTCAACTACATGAGTGATTATAATGACCATTCATTGAATCTGGTACATTCGAACCATCGCTTTTTAAATTATCGACTCTTCCTTAGTTAATATTTATTATTGTTATTATTATTATCGTCTTTTTCTAATAATTTTATTGTTTTATTTTTTCATGGCGTTACACTAATTGACTTCTTCAAGAATAAATCACCCATCTTATCTTCAGAAAGAGAATAAAAAATAAAAAATGAAAGGAAAATTAATATGAAAACAAAGAAAAAATGATTGAGAAAATAAATCCACAAAATGCGTAAATTAAAAAAGAAAGTGAGTAATTAATTGAGTGAGAGAGAAAATCAAATATAATTAATTAACATACATTTGAAAGCATTAATAGGAAAGAGATAAAATTAATGTAGCAGACTTTTTTCACACATTTAAATTGAAATTGAGCATATTTACATATAACATTCAGGCATATGAACATAAATAGCATAGTGTGGTGAGTATTTTCACACTTTTTTTTAAAATAATGGCCATTTACCTAATTTTGCCAATTCTTTAAGTCCTATTTCAAACCTAATTTTCACTTTCATACAATACTAATTTCTTTTTTATAAACTATGTGGAGTACACACTTTAAATTTCATTTCTGAAAAGTGCATCTCATTCTTTTTTTAATAAATGTCTTATTATTGTTTTCTTTGCGAAAAAATTCACCTCTTTGTTTACATTTAAAATATTCATACAATCAGTTGTATAAGAGATAATTTCTTATTTTTTGAAATTTCAGTTACACAAGAGATATTTTGTAATGCCCTAAAAATAAAAGATTAAAAATAGAAAATTTAATAAGAAAACTATAGAAAACAGTAAGGAGCATGAGCTGAGAACGACCCCGTGCTCATGCAAGTTAAAGAACACGACACCGTGCTCATACCGGGACTGAAGCACAACTTCGTACTAAATTAATTCCAAAATGATATTGTGCACGATCAAATAGAAACTCGTGCTAGGATACACGGCACGATCAAATGGCACGACCCGTGCTCCAAGTCGTGTTGATTGGGTTAATATGAATCAACCGACTGCTTGTTTCAGGACAATTCAAAAATAGAACCAAAAGGCAAAGAAGCAAGCAGGAGAATGAGGAATACCCTATAAATGATTTAAGAGGGGAAATTAGTAAGAAACAACGTACTCTCTTACGAAATTGCAGCCAAGATCGATAAGGTAAGAATATATGCACAAGCTAGTATGTTCTTGAATAGTGGTTGCTAAGTTATATCGGTGGAGTTTATAAATTGAGAGGAATGATAAGCTACTGTGGATTAGCTGAAAAAGGTTGATTAGAGACATTTGAGTCATACTTGATTATGAAAGTACGAAGGTATATGAAATTAGAAGCTTGAGAAGTTCCTGTGAACTGAGAATATACGATAGAGGGTTGTAATTAATGGTTGTATGTGATTTTAGAGGAATAGATAAGTGAATAACAGCCTTGTTGTGTTTGCTTTTGTCTAAGAGGATCTAGACACGATTTGGATCGAAGTTGAGCCGACGCTAACTTCGCATGCTTATCGTGGTAAGTGTTCTTACACTTATGATTACATTTATACGTCATTTTTATAAGTGTCCTTACACTTATGATTGTCAATAAGAACTTAGGGGTTCTTAAGGAAATTGAATTAAAGATCCTAAGCTATGAAAGCTTAAGTAAAGGAAATAATTTGAAGAATGCTCATAAGTATGTTCTTACGAACTCATTTTAAAGCTTGAATTAATTCTTGCTTGTATTGATCTTTATGAGCATGTGATGTTGCTATTGATATGGTTAATTATTCATATTTGATATGAATTGTAAAAGTATGCTCCTTTGATACCATGCTCATATATGGTTAATGTATGATTGATTGGCATGCTCTTTTGGCTATTTGCCTCATATGATCTTCGCACGAGAATGTGATTTATATGGAAGCACGTGTTGCTTTGTTGAGCATGTTTGAGCATACTTGTGATTGAGATTATGGCCATTTGAATGTGTTCATTCATTGTGTTGTTTGATTGTGTGACACTGGGCTGATATCCTAGGCTGGGCCTAAGGATGATACCGAGAGATATTCTCAATGCCAGTTTGGGACCGATGATATTCCGAGAGACATTCTCGATGTCGATGAGAAGCCAAGGGATAAATGAAAAAGAAAGAAAAGAAAGAAGACCTTGAGGCATTTGCATGTGTTTGCATAGCATTCATATGCATTAATTCGCATTCATAATTAGCTTGATTGCTTTGTGATTTATGAATGCTGGATTGATTTATTATGAGATATAGACTTATGAGTTATGAGATGTTGCTTTGGTATGTTTTGGTTCTTTACTTATGTTTGATGTGCTTATGATGCAAACAAGTATGTTATAAGTGTTTTAATATAAAAACATTGTTTATATAGTAAAGGATAGCTACAACCAAAACAGACAATATAAAACAGAATATTAGCACGCCCATTGTGCTGACCAGTACTCCCTCATGCTGCTGAGTAATCTAAGAAAACAGAACGAGCACGCCCTCGTGCTCATTTAGGCACGACCGTGCCTATTGGACAAATGTATATTGAGCACAGTTCATGTTCAAAACGACACGACATGTCATTTGGGAAATCAGAGATGAGCACACCCTCGTGTTCAGCGAGCATACACCGTGTTGACTGTACTTTCCCCTGCACTTCATTTTAACAGCAATTTGTTTATCACTTGAGTATATTTTATATATTCACCCCTATATGTTGCTTTAATGTTGTGCAGGTCTAACAGGATTTCACAAGGAGGATTCGATCACGTGTTTAGCAAACATGGATTGGTTGTAAAAGAGTTTGAATATAGAAAAATTGTTTTAGATAAATTTCAGTAAAGTTCATTGAATAGTTTCTTTAACTCTTTTATGTATTGAACTAATATCCATGTTGTGAAAAATATTTGAAGATAATTGGAAATAAATGGTTTTAAATTTGAGTCCCACATATTTTCTTATTCTTTTGAATTTTAGTTACAGAAGTATTATTTCATGTGAACAAGTTTGAACCATTTTTTGGTTTTCAATGACAAAAGAGTTATTTCGCGTGAATTATTTTGAACCTTTTTTGAATTTCAATTTGTTAGTGTAAGCCCTAGCCCAATGCATTGTTTGTAACTTTTATTATTGATTAATAAAATTATGAGGCATTATTTTATCATATCATGTATTGACCTGTGGTATATGTTTGATAAAATATCCAAGAATGTTAATTAAGCACTTCAGGTATCAAGGTTGAGGACCTTGCTAGTAAAATCTGGAAGATATGAGATTAACATTCTAAATATCCCTAGTCACTTATTTCTATGGGAATATAAATGAATTAAGACTAGTATGTACTTTGTAGATGATCATATTCTACGGGTCATAGATATTCGGGATATCTACCAAAGTGCATAGTTATAATGTAGAGTATTATACTTGGAGAGCGATTACTATTTGCAATGTCAAATATTATCCTTAAACTGAAAATCACTATGCCTCTTGTTGTGATTTTTAGTGTACTTTGACATAAGCCTAACGTGGTCGCAAAAGGTTAACAAGTATGGGTATGATTGGGTATGCTACGAATCGTAAGTAAGAGCAGGAGTGAAGTGAAGGGATTGACCCTCTCAATGAGAGTTGATATCACTGGCCGCTTGATAGACAAGATTGGAAGAGTGTGGGCGCACCCGAATGAAATGATTAAGTCATTTATTCGAACTTATCAATTTTGTCATAGAGATCAAGAAAAATGATTAAGCACTAAATAAGGGTGTTAACGCCATGCCTTATGCTAATCTAGATATCGAGGTCAAGGGATTTATTTGAATTGTAGTAGGGCTGTTGACACCGCTCGTCAGCTATTTAATTTAGGATGATCATAGTGTCTTACTAGAGACCGCCTATGATTTATGAGTTATTAAACTCATTACCTTTATTAAATAGTCCTATAGATCGCACGCAGATAGCGAAAAAATCTAAAAGGGTAATTTCTGTATTTCACCTTAGGTCAAAGTCCGGTCAATGGACTAGGTTGGGCATTTGGGTCAGTTTTGGTAATTGGGTCCAAGACGGATGAGAAATAATATTTCTTACATGATTTTAAGACAGATTATTTATTAAATATGATGTCTTAAGTAAGAGTATGTAAGAAATAATGAGAGAGAAAATTTAGGAGGGATGTCTTAAATTAAGACAAGACATGTCTTAAATAAAGACAAGGATAATTAATCCTCTTAATTATCCACATGACTAAGGAGTTTAATTTTAAAAGGATTTTAATTTTAAATTCAAACTTAATAAGTCCTAAAGGCATTATGATTGTTAAGTGTTTTAACCTAGCAAATCTCCTGTCTTTAAAAAGACATAAGGAGACAGAAAACCCTAGAGTTTTCATTGCGAGCCGTCCACCTTAAAAAACACTCTCCAAAACCGTGAGCTTCATCAAAAATACAAAGAATGTGATTTTGGGTTATTCTCTAGTGACAGACGTGAGATTTAAGGGCTGATATATTGAATAATCAAGGTGGTCCCTTTGGTTCTCGCAGAAACTGATCCGAATTGACGAAGAACAAGGTGGTACGTTATTCTCTTCGTGCTAGTACACTTATTCGCTAATATGTGTGTTATTGCTATAGGGGAACCATGTCTGGGGTTCTTTCTTAGTGTTATAAAGGTCACCTTAGTGTATTCTAAGGTGGTATTTCTTGTTCTTGGCTAAGAACATCCACGGCATTGAAGGAGCACAAGAAAGGTATGATCTTTCTTCCAAAGTTTACGTTTTTATGTAACCATATTATCAAATGATTAAGATGACTTTATGTCGAGTCCTTGGCTTTTTCTATGTGTTTTTGATGATTTATTCCGCTGCCATTGAGTCTAAACACGTAGGAAAACTCAACAGAGTTTTAATTGGAGCAGGAATGTATATCATGTGTTAAGAAAAGTAGATTTTGAAAAGGTTATGCTGATGATGAATGAGATGTTATGATCATATGTATTATGATTAAGATAATGTGTGTAATATAGTTGCGGATTTAAGCAAAAATGAGTGGAATTTAGTGTTTTATTATTGTTTGAATGTATAATAATGGGTTGGCAATGTTTGAAGTTGAAACTTTTCTAAGTGTTGGTGGAATTTGGCTAAGTCTGGAAAGCAAGAAACCTACCACGAACGTGGTTAGGTTTCTTAACTCCAATTTGAAGTAAAGAAATCAACCACAAACGTGGTTGTTATAAACCACGAACGTGGTTAGTGTTCTGGATTCAAAATTGTAGAAAAGAAAACAATTACGAACGTGGTTGTCATCAACCATGAACGTGATTGTGATTCTGGACTCAAAAAGTTGGGGTTTTAAGGGTTTTGGCTAGGGTTTTGAAGGCACCACGAACGTGGTCCATAAGAACCACGAACATGATGTCTTTTCTAACCATCAAAATTGTTGGAAGCAAGGTAACCATGAATGTGATTCATTAGAACCACGAACATGATTGCCTATCTGTTGGCCAAACACTTGATATTTTAAGTATTCATACATGTTCTGTAACGCCCTCCATTTTTCAGAAATTTTGAGAATTTTTAAATTATTTCATTAATATGTGAATAAATTTTTTGCAAAATATATTTTAACAGTCATTGGTGGGAGAGTGTAGAATACTTTAAGATTTTGAAATTTTATTAAGATAGATTACCGGGAGAGAGAAAGTCGGGAAGGAGGCAAGGTTGAAGAGCCAGGGATAAAACCATCCTTTCTGAAATATGTGTATATATATATCTTCCTATATCTCTCTAAACCATTCACTCCTCATATCTTCTTTCTTAAAAGACCAAACTGAATTGTAAAAACCCTAAACCAAGTCAAAAATCATCGAATTTTGGTGATCGGGAATTGTTGGATCGAACTGAAAGCTTGAATCGATGAGTTTTCTTCGATGTGAAATGTTAAATTCATTATTTTTCTCATGGTTGAACTTTAGGAGATGATTTCTCATTCAATTTGGTTTTGAATTGAATAAAATTGGTTTTGATTGAAAGGTATGGATGTGTAGTAACCCGGGGTATTGAATTTTAGGGTTAGTTTATGGTTTTGGAACCTGAAAATGGTGTTTTATGAAGGATGGGTAAAAGTGACGAAAATGGAAAGTTGTAACCCTAAGTTCGGTTCAAAATTTCGATGTTAGGGTTAGATTTCT
>CANYCX010626161.1:0-10308 GCA_948193385.1 Breynia disticha f. nivosa
GTCATCTCTAGCAATTAATACATCATGCTCTCTCTTTTGGTGAGAATGGGGCTAAATCAGTGCCCATATAGCATTAAATTAGACATGTACTATAAGTCTAGAAAGCATGTCTCCACGATTTGTTGTTGGTAGATGTTCTTCTGGGTCTACATTGGTATCTTGTGAATTTTCCAGGCAAGATAAATTAAATAAAAGCAATTATAATAAATTTTCTAAATAACAATAAAAGTTATCAAACAAAAATATAGTCAAGAGAACGAATTTGTAAATTTCTTTCACGATCTCAACCACTTAAATTACTGCACATCCTATTATCACCTCTACCTTTATTTGTAGTTTGGCCTTAGTTAGAATATCTATTTCTCAATTTCTCAAATCTTGACTTTTGTTGATTGGTTGATGATCTCTCTATCTTGTATAACTCTAGGATCGAGAATTTAATTCCTGTTTAGTGTTGAACTCTCAACATCGTCATAACCATCACTAACATGCAACTTGTCATTCTAATCTTTTAAATCAACTTTCAGTACCCCAATCACTCTGATAAGGTTAGATTTGTGTGTGTTGTTGCCCATAAGATCAAACGCTTTCTCAAATGAACACCATAAAATATTAATTTTTTTTTAAAATCCTATGATATATCGTTCATTGATTAAGTCAATGCCCTCTAATGGCATCAAATTGAATATATGGCAATATGATATTTCTTTGGACTCAAATTTCTTGCAATTGCAACTAAAAGAATAATCATTAGGTTTATGCCCAATTGTGTAAACCATCTCCTTCTTATAGTGGCTATTAACTAACTTTCTTTAAATAATTGTATGTTTCTTTTTTCTAGGTTCTGTAAATTCTATGTCTGCATGTCATTTGCAATTCAACATTAACTTGATCTCATCTTGAATCTTCTTGAACACCAAATTTGTGAAGGTATTTTGGTATTGTCTTTCCAATCGAAATTGCAAACCACAAAAAAAAAAAGCACCTTATTTTTTGAATTAAATTCATTGATAAATTCTTTTTGAAACTTATTATTTATAGCAATCCCATATGCTCAGGAGCTTGTAAAGCTAGTGCTTGCAACCAAATTATAACCAAACTCGAAACAATTAAAAATATTATTAATGACAAGTAAAGGTCAATTTCACGAAGAGTTTTCACAATCCAGAAAAATAAACTACTAATAAAATTAATAAAATCAAATGGGAAGGAATAAAGATTCCAAAGTAAAATCGATGAAAATCTTGGTTTCCGATAACTGACACTATTATTTTTTGTTTATCGTTGGTTCATATAATATTCAATCAACTATTCAAATATTCTTTTTGATATTCTAATTCCAGCCTTTTTTTTCAAATTAATTAACCAGAAACATATATTCCAAATACTTTTTATTGTCTAATGAACTTGGGTACAAACTCAAATTTAATCAAACAAAAACATTAAAAACTAGAAAGACAATGAAGCAAGACAGTAACAATATGACCCAAAATTAAGCGACTGAATCAAGAAAGGGATAATCGGTGTATCCAATGACAGGATCTGGTGTGTAGAATGTTTCTCTGTTGTACTTGTTGAGGGGCGCATTAAGTTCAAATCTCTTTGGCAAATCTGGATTTGCCAAAAACCATCTTCCATAAACCACAAGATCGGCGTGATTCTCTGCTATGGCATTGTTTCCATCTTCTCTGCCATAGCCTCCAGCAACCATGAATGTGCCATTGAAAGCTTTTCTCATTGGAACAAGACTATAAAGAGATGCACTTTTTTCTCCCAGATTCTTCATTCTTGGCTCAACCATATGGCAATACAGAATTCCGTATTTGTTCAAAGACTCGGCCATGTATAGTCCTAAAGCTTCTGGGTTTGAGTCTCCTGATTCCATGTAGTCTGCGAAAGGAGAGAGCCTTATTCCAACCTTATCTCCGCCTATCTCATTGACTACAGCTTCAACTGCTTCTAATGCGAACCGACAACGATTCTCCATAGATCCACCATATTGGTCAGTCCGATCATTAACTTGATCTTTCAGAAATTGATCGATAAGGAAGCCATGAGCCCCATGAATTTCGATACCATCGAACCCTGTGGAGCACATTGAAACCATTATCAGAGTATCATAATGACAAATGCTTCAATAACTGATTATCAAGTTTGCCGATATATAGCCGATATATAAATGAACAAATGATCAACCAAAAGTAATGATATGACACGAACGATATGAATGATGTTATTTGCATTTGGATATATAAAGAAACTTTGGAAAGATAAATCGTCGTCAGCGTAAAATGGCTTGATAACTTTAGAACACATCAAATAATGAGTTAAGAAGTTGTTAATAAAATTTACTTCCTCAGAATCACATGCCCAATTTTGAGAAATTCAATGTAATAAATTTCAATTGATCTGAAGCTAAAAAAGAAAAGAAGCTTCGATTTCTCTTATCTTTTAACATCATGAACTTATCATTCCCAAATTTTTCTTATGCATAACACAGATTTATTGATGGAAATTTTACCAGCCTCCATAGCATTTCTCGCAGCAACTCTTAAGTCGTTAATGATACCAGGAATTTCATCTGTTCTTAGTCGCCTTGGAGGTGTAAAATCTGTCGTGTCAGTGCCATTAGCTAGTAATTGCAACGGTTTGTCTGTACTAGAGATTGGAGCTTGACCATTTGGCTGAAACCCTGCATTGATCAAATAAAATGGTTATGTTACCACCTGTGGAGCCTAATAATAGTTGTGGGGGAGAGGACAAAATTATCTCTAACACCACATCTTTACTCACACCTCTTTCAAATCATTCATACAGTCAACTCCTGCGAGACTCTCATATTCTCACATGGAGAAAAGAGAGCTCAAATATATAAGTGAGATTTTCTCTTCCACTATCAATCAAAGTTTTAATAGATGTGGTTGATTCATGATGAATCCTCAACCAATGGTTGAGCTTTGGTAACTTGGCGGAAATACAAACATGAGAGATTTTACATATCTAATCACTACGAGGCAACTGAGGAAGCCTCTTGAGCACTTCAATCAACAAAATAACAGTAACCATTCAGTCAAGACAAGAAAACCTTATAATTCAACTCCACAACAATTGACGCAGATGAAATTATGTGATTAAAAAGAAACAGAGCCAGTAAAACGAGAGAGTTACCTGAATTTGAAACCCTTCCAACATGCCCAATTTGACAGAAGAAAATGCCGCCCTTGGCATGAACAGCATCTACTATGGGTTTCCACGCCTCAACCTGCTCTTGTGTCCAAATACCAGGACAGTGTGGAAATCTTCAATGCATCAAAAACACAAACATTAAAATTAGAAAATCCTGTTTTCAATTGAATGTATCCAATCCGATAGAATTTGAGATAGAAGAAGCAAGTGGGTTGTGCGTAAAAGTGGTGTTACCCTTGAGCAGTATCAGAGACTCCAGCAGCCTCGGCAATGAGAAGACCGCCATTAGTGGTTCTCTGAGAATAGTACAAGATTGCGTGTGGCTGAGGCAGGTTATTGTAAGATCTTTGTCTAGTCAACGGGGCCAGCACTACCCTGATAAATTAGCACCAAAAATCAACAAATTCAATCAATATATTCAAAATAATTTTCTCAGAATCTTACTCGTAATAAAAAAAATGAAAAATGAAATTGACTAATTAGTTTATTTATCGAAGTAGTGGTTTTTTAACAAATCAGTAATTTTAAAATAATATATATAAATAAATATATATATATATATAATTATTTAAATTTTTTAATACTTAAAATTTCGTCGGCTCATCAATTGAAGCAAATAGTTGACCAATTTTTAGTGGTTTAACACTAATTCATTTACAAACCAGTTTAAATAATAAAATTGGACTGAATCAATAGTCGATTTATCGGTTCGATTCAATTTTTATAACAATGATTCAAAATAATTATAAGTTCTTATATTTTTGTCCATAAAAAAAGTAAGAACTTATAAGTGCATCTATCAATAATTAATAATAGAAGTGTTAGTAATCATAACGATTGACAAAATAAATAAGGAGAGAGTATACTCTTGTTTGAAGATAAATAGAATAGAAATAACGGAATATAAAATTATTATATTAAAATTAAAAATATTAAAATATATATATGTAGCAAAATTTTGGTAAGATTAAGTAGAAAATTTTTCATCAAAAATAATTTGGCATTAGAATAAGTTATTCTCTCTTTAGTTCTCTTATGTTCTCCTTGTTTACGGAGATTTTTAATATGAGAACGATTCTTATTGAGAATTCTTTGTGTTCTATTGAATTTTATAAATTATGAAAAATTAAAATTATTTTTTTTTATAAAATAAATTAAAAATTTAAATTTATTTTTAACTGCATCTAATAGTTATAATTAATTGACTCGTTAAATTTAGAGACTTATAATAAAAAATTTGTGAAAAGAAAAACATTTTAGTGGCAGTGGTAATGGAGTTAAGTTATTATCGCTCTGTTTGTTTGCAGGAATTTATTTTTTGAGAAAATATTTTTTTAATTTTTCAACGTTTGTTACCAACGAAAAATAAGTCAACAAAATTATAACTTAAAAATCAACGAAAAATAATAATTATTCTTAACATATTTTTAAAGAAAACTTTAGCTTATCTAAAATATAAAATATATTTTTATTTATATTTTTAAATATTTGAGTATGAAATATCAGAAACTATAATTCTGAAAAATAAGGTTCTGAAACATTAAAAAAAAATATTTTCCTCAGAAAATCAATTCCGGTGAAATAAACGGAGCATAAGTAAGGAGAATACCATACCTATGGGAAAGATTGAAATTGCCCATTTTGTAAGGGGCGAGAAGAGGAATGGGAGTTGGATGAAGAGAGATTGGATGAGAGTTGGGGATTGCTTCCATTGTTGCAGAAGGAAAGACGATGGAGAGATTGGGTGGGTGAGGCGTTTATATTTATAGCAATTGATGAAGTCAAGTCTCATCTCATCGTCCATTCCATTCCTCTCTTCAAACTTGATATACCAAACCTCGTCATTGCTTACTTTATCATAAGTTAACACAACTTCAATTCTTCTTCCAACATCTCTAATGGAAATTTCTGGAACCATTGCACTCATCTTCAAACTGCTAAACCAAATTAAGGTAAGTGGCCTCAAATTTGGTTTTTCTCATCTCATTCAAAGTTTTAATTGTACGGGTTAATTGCACAGAAAGTTATTAAAGTGCTCTTTTATTTTACCAAATGTCACTAAGGTATCACTGTATTCTTAATCTTACCAAATCAGTATGTCACATCATATTCAATTGCAAAGTTCCATAAAGCTAATTGTTTTGCAGATTTTTGCAACTCAATTGTGCTTAAGTTCATAAGCTTTTGTTAAAAGTTTCTTAAATTTCTGACCAAATTTATCTCCGTTAGAAAAAATTCGACAAATTTCATCAGAAAAATTAATTTTCGACGAAATTCATTGCACATTGTCCAATCACAAGCAACACCAAAAATTTCATCAATATGATTTTTTCGATGACATTTCTAACGAATTTTTGAAAATTTCTGGCGGAATTCATCAAAATTTTCCTGCTACAAAATAAATTATATTTTCTTTTTGCAAAAAATTGCTTCTTTCCCTAAAAAAGCATTATGACAAAAAATAATTTTAGTTGTAGCTTTTAAATTATGTAATACACAATTAATTTGTTTTTTATTCGATTTTTAAATTACTCTTTTCTGTAGAATGTAAATTAAATAATAATTAAATTTAAATTCTCAGTGTCAACTTTTAAATTACAAGTATTTCACTCAATTATTATATAAGTTAGTAGACACTAATTTAGTAGAAGTAAGGGTAAAGTGCAATTAAGCTCAATCGTATCTATAATAATGGGATTAATTACTTAGTCACCACTTTTTTTTTCTTTTTTATTTGTAAAATATAGATATTTTAAAAATTTTTGTAGAATGCTAGTTTTTACTTTTTTAATTGCACTTTATACAGAATGAACTTATGTTGATATAAACTTAATACATAATGAACTTTTTTAATTGCACTCAATTTTGCGTAAGTTCATAAGCCTTTGTTAAAAATTTCTTAGATTTGACTCCAAAAAAAAAGTTTCTTAGATTAATAATGCAATTTCTGACCGAACTTTTCTAACAAAAAAATTGCGTCAGAAAAATTCCAACAAATTTCATCGAAAAAAATAATTTTCGGAAAAATTCATTGCACATTTTTCGATCACCGGCAACTCCTAAAATTTCATCAATATGATTTTTTTGATACATTTCTAACGAATTTTCAAAAATTTCTAGCGGAATTCATCAAAATTTTCCTGCTACAAATAAATTATATTTTTTCGTGCAAAAATTTGTTCCTTTCCCTAAAAAAGTATTATGACAAAAAAAATCTTTATTTGTAGCTTTTAAATTATGTAAGACACAACTAATTTATTTTTTATTTGATTTTTAAATAACTCTATTCTGTAGAATGTAAATTAAGGTTACGTTTGTTTCACGGAAAATAAATTCTTAGAGAAAATATTTGTCAATAGAAAATAGGTTTCAGAATTTTATTTTTCAGAATTGTATTTTCCAGTATTTGGTAACCACATAAAAATTTAATTAAAAAATATTTAAAATTTACACAAATAAAATTTAAACATATATTAGACATTAAATGTAAGCAAGTGATAAATTGGAAAATGTTTTCCTCTTTTAAAAAGGGGAAAATTCTTTGTCACGAAATAAGCTACATAGAGAAACTATTTTCTAGTTGATCATAATTTATTTCTCATTGACTATTTTCTTTTATTTAAACAAACAATGAAAAATGAGAAAAATATTTTCTAGAAAAATATTTTTCAATTTATCACTTTCTTTATAACAAAGTCACTAAGGGATCACTGTATTCTTAATCTTACCAAATCAGTATGTCACATCATATTCAATTGTAAAGTTCCATAAAACCAGTTGTTTTGTAGATTTTTGTGACTCAATTGTGCGTAAGTTCATAAGCCTTTGTTAAAAGTTTCTTAGATTTCTGACCAATTTTTTCTGACAAAAAAATTGCGTCAGAAAAATTTCGACAAATTTCATCAGTAAAAATAATTTTTGGCGAAATTCATTGCACGTTTTCCGATCACAAGCAACTCCAAAAATTTCATCAATATGATTTTTTCGACGACACTTCTAACGAATTTTCGAAAATTTCTGGCGGATTTCTTCAAAATTTTCCTGCTACAAATAAATTCTATTTTCTTTTTGCAAAAAATTGCTTCTTTCCCTAAAAAAGTGTTATGACAAAAAAAATCTTTATTTGTAGCTTTTAAATTATGTAAGACACAATCAATTTGTTTTTTATTTGATTTTTAAATTACTCTATTATGTAGAATGTAAATTAAATGATAATTAAATTTGAATTCTCAGTATCAATTTTTAAATTATAAAATTTTCATTCAATTACTATATAAGTTATGTTAGTTTATGTGACTTGATAATTGGATATGATGTAACATATTGATTTAGTAGAAGTAAGGATAAAGTGGTCTTAAGTGAATTTTTAATTTACTTTAGTAACTTTTTTATAGAGAATGTTAGTTTAGTAACACTGGTAAATTAAAAAAAATTACTTTCAGTGACTTTTTGTGCAATTAAGTCTAATCGTGTATATAATAATGGGGTTAATTACTTAGTACACCACTTTTTCTTTTTTATTTGCAAAACATAGATATTTTAAAAATTTTTGTAGAATGCTAGTTTTTACTTTTCTAATTGCACGTTATACAGAATGAACTTTTGTGGACATAAATTTAATATAAACTTTATGTAAATTTTATACGTAGATTTAAACATTTTTATGTATAAATTTATATTTATTTTTATAGATTTAAACTTAATATAAACTTCTAAATTAATATATACAAAATTATTATCTGTTTTATATTTTTTTAAATATTAACTTATATATAAAATTTTTATCATTTTAAGTTAAATATCAACTTAATATAAACTATATATCAACTTTATCTACTCAGAACTGAGATATATTTATAATTTAAAAATAAAAATACAAAACAAAGCCATAAATGATGACTAATTTACAAATAAAAAATAAAAATAAAATATATATGAAATCAATAAACACATAATAATGTCGGTCTTTTTTTTTTTTGAAATCAATAATGTCGGTCTTTTAGTGGACTTGGAATGCCACTTGTTTGTCTACGTCAATTCTAAGGTTTCATTTTACCAGTTCTCATAAATGGTGGTAATTTAAATTACAGATCGTAATTATTTTAATTATTTTTTTATCAAATATTATTTTATATATAAATATATAAAAATTAAATTTATATTATTCATATCTAATCTAATCATATATTTATTAATCGTATTATTAAATTAAAAATTATAAACCCAAATTGTGACAAATGTCTGAATAAATGTATGAAAACATTGTCAACCAACATGTTTCATCGTAAAGACAGTCGTACAAATGAGACTGCCTGGGATCTCAGTCTTCCAAATCTCTTGAGCCACCACAACACTTTGGAATAAACCCAACTTTACGTCCTTGTTCATTCAAGGAATTTTTTTCATATATATATATATATATATATATATATATATATTATTTATATTATATATTATTTTTGCGATAACTATTAATAAAAGCAGAAACGGAACCAGAAAAAAAATTTAAGGGGAGGAGACATTTTATACACGCGTTAAAATATTTGATACATATACAAATGTATGAGTAAAAAATAATTCATCTAAATAAATTCATACATAATACATGACTAACTAATCTGCAACATTTTTTATTTTTTAGAAAAATACAGAAACATTTTTTTGCACAAAATCATTCACAAATTATCTATAAATTAAATTAACCTACCTAATTTATTAAAAAAGTATACTAATGAACCCATTATATAAAATTAAACTAACCTAAACTAAATCATTTACAAATTATTTACACAATTAAATTAAAAACTAAATCATTTACAAATTATTTACACAATTAAATTAACATAATAACAATTATAACCATTAATTCATTTATAAATTATAACTAAAAAAAATTAAAGTAACCTAGTCACAAACCAATTAACAATTATATTTATAAACTACAAGCAAGAGATGTTAAAAAAATAATCTAAATTAACTAAACATCAATCAATTATATTTATAAGCACCAACTAAATTATAAAAATTTAAACTAACCTATTACTAATTAACCAATAATTATGTAACGTCTTAAAATTTTGATAAATTTAACGGATTTTAATTAAATATATAGAAAATGTAAATAAATTTTTTTGCGAATTATTTTAAATAATAATTCGGTGGAAAGGAAGAGAATTAGTGGAAAATAAAATCGGAGGCTGTTGGGTCAACCGGGAAAGAGAAAACGAAGGAACAGTGAACCAATAGCAACCGGGAGTAAAACCGTCCAAAACCGATTTCTATATATACACATTTAGTTCCTCTCTCTCTACACTTCACCATACACCTTCTCTCTCTTTCCTTATTACCTTTCCAAAGCTAAAAACCCTAACTAACTTCTTTCCTAGCAAAACCCTAGTGTCCGAGAGATTTGGAATCGATCAAGGATCGAATTTCGGTAAGAATTTCTTACTTGATTTGTTTAATCCCGTTTTTGTATGGAAACCCTAGTTTCTGGCCTTAAATCTTTTTCGTTTAAGCTCTGATTTGAGCAAATAATGGCTCGTTAGAAAGCTTAATATGTGTATTATCCGTTGGTAACCATTTTTTGTGTTTAAATGTGTTTTAGGTGGCTGAAATTGAAGTTTGAAAGTCACTTATGAATAGTGACGGGTTTGGGTTTCTTAACCCTAGGTTCAATTTCGAGTTCTGTTGTTTAGGTAAGATTCTTCGGATCCTATTGAGGTTGTTTTGACCGTCAATTTAATTGGGTAGTAATTGATGAGAGAGAATAGAATACGTGTAGGAAAATGTTTAGGGTTTTGGAGGGAAGATTATAGGAAATTGGATAAACCGTATGTGTCGAATGATGGGAATCGTAAAAATATACCTTAATAAATCGGTTAGGAACATTAATGATGGTTGGTGGAAAGAGGGGAAAGGAATTAGGTTAAGGTAGTTGAAAGACATTAATGAGAGGATGAGGAAAGATAGTGAAAAGAGAGTATTTAAGAGTATAAGCATATAGGCATCGCTAATTTATCGTCTTTACATAGTGTCATGTTATATATAATTAATGTAAATTTATAAATTGTATAATAGGAGGTCAAAATCCTGGAGAGGGGGGTTCCCATCTGGAGCGTT
>CANYCX010626657.1:0-11918 GCA_948193385.1 Breynia disticha f. nivosa
AAACCTCAATAAATCATATGACTAAACATAACCATACTTCTCACAAGAATATCTCAAAATGCCATTTATACAAAACAATTCATCATTCAACACATTCATTATCAATCAACAACATTTCACATTCAAAATCATACATGCATAAGGAAAAGGTGCTCATGTTACTTACCTCTCGAAAGCAACTAACGGTTTCTTTACAAATCTTCCCTGCCACACTTTAATTTTCCTATTATTAACATTATAATTTCTCATTAATTTCACATCCATATAATTACTTAAACAAATCGCGAAAAATTTTCTTGTATTTTCTTCATATATTATTTTAATATTTTAATAAAATACGAAATTTTTTGCAAAATTTTGGGGCGTTACACAAGGAACCAAACAACACACATACATATTTCATTCCCATTAATAATCATTATTTCAATTTAAAATGGACTAATTTCTAGGACGTTACAACTCTCCCCCCTTAAGAAATTTCGTCCCCAAAATTTGAAGCAAGTTAGGTTTCAAACCACTCGACTCCAACATTCCAGCATTTACTTATCAACTTACGCAACCAACAAAAATAAAAAATGTTATTCATTTTTAACATTTCCTTAGGTTCTCTTTATTTCTGTATATGGTTATAGTCTGGATTAAATCAAGTTTCATCTTGAACCTACATGCTCAACCACATGCGATCACATGAGTTCATCAACAAGATTCATATTATCACGTTCATGCTCAAACAAGCTCCATCATTAACATTTTAACAATCAACTCACAATTCACATTCACATCAGCTTAAACCTTCAATATTTCTTTACTTTACCTTTATTATTCTCAACACACATTATTAAGACACACTTATTCGTGAAGTGTTCAATCATGATGAGCGAAATTCACAATGTTTCACACATTTTCATTCAAGTACCATTTTTAACCATAATGATCATACAATTAAGTTCACATATTTATTTTCAAATCCTGGTTTAATACCCCTCATTTTGTACTCCCACTAGTAACCAAGACACAACCTCACATTTCGGTTACATCACACACTCATAGGTTTTTCAGCAGCTCTAGGTTGCCCATTTCCAAGTAATTTGCCTATAATATTTTCCATTTCCATCATAAATCCTAACACCAACTGTCACATCATAAATCTCTAAGTCATTTCACAATTCCTTACTCATTTTTTCCTCCTCACATTCCAGACTTACATAAAATCTCTCAAATGTCCTAAACTTAGGCACACTCATATGTCACACGATTACTCTCGTTCATTCACCTTTTGTTCTTCCTGCACTCTCGAAGAAAATTCTCTCTCTTATTGAACACCCATAGTATCTCTATGCTGCGATATCTCCTCTATCGGATAGTGCCATTCCAAGGTAGGTAAACAAGGAACATGATTTGTGACTTGTGTAAATGCGCATAAGAAGGAAATACAAAGATGCAGAACATGTGTGAAAAATGCAAGAATGTTCTGCCCTTGGTCAAGAACTATGCAGGAAGTCAAATGAACACTTCCTGATACAAAATACAACTCTGGCATTACCTTCAAGAGAAGGAACGAGCAATATCAACCTCGATGATCACGCTCGATAATCGGATCCTCAAACATACTTTACCATAGTCTCCGAATGGCACCCACAATAATACCTCGAATGTATCTTTCTTTGGTTACTTCTCCCTTATACGCTATTGTTCTTTTCCACAATGGATAATTACACTCCTTAAGTTCTCGACTCACTCTTACCTTTCACTCACTCAATGTTTGGTCGATTACTTAGACCGTCAAATCCATTCATTTTAATTTTGTACGAAACTCAATCTACGCACCACTCTAAATAACCTTTCCAATTCCTGGAAAACACTCATTCACTCGCTCGTTGCCTAGGTTTTCTTTCAAGTTCGCAAGTTTCATTTAATCAACTCACTTGCCCCACATAAACTTCATTCTTGATTGGTTCGGTCATATTGTGATTATAAGGTAGTTGTTTTTTATTTGTTTTAAACTCTCATTACCTCATTAATATGGATGAAGGAATTCTCACTCCATCTTAAATCATAACACAACCCATACAGCACAAAACTTCCTCATTACTTGACAATTTATGTCATTTTCATAAAAAGAATTCTATTGCATACAAAGTTATCTTGGTTATTCTTAATACTCATTTTCACTTAATCTTTCACAAAGTACTTAAACCTTTGTTCAAACATTTATTTCATAGCTTTTATACTATGTGCTCTTAAATAAATTGTCACGCCTCCCATAAAGAACACATCTTTCTCAACCTACTTACTCTTAAGCGAACTTATGTTATCATTCAATTCATTAAGAGAGAATTCCATAGCACCATTAACATCATTAGTTGCATACAACATCCTAACACAAATCCTATACTTCCAAGTAGTCACACATACGACATACACGCAAGTCAAGTTCTTTATCAACACATTTTTGCATACCACACAACATTTGAACTATTATAAGCAATTATTTATTAAGAAGATATTTCCTAAACCACAACGGCACCAATTTAGGTCATTTTTCTAAAAGCATGGAGTATTACTAGTATGTTAAGCGCAAGAAACTCTATGAGCACTCATTTACTTCCAGAACCTTTCTAAACACATAGTTCTTTAAGGAGTTTCATTTGAACCCTACCAAGTATGACTCCATCATACGAAGGCAATGAGGAAAGGTAAAACACTTACTTATCATTATCAATTTTGCCTACAACGCATTCTATGGCTTCAACCATTTTACTTTACACAAATACATAGTAGTTATGCTAGTCAAATCATACCAGTTAAATGCAAAGTATCATATGAACAAATTCATATTCATACATGTACCCACGATACCCAATTTCACTTATTTTACATGCACACAATTATAACATATTTGCTACTATTAGCATTTTACCCTTTTCATCATTATGCATAGGCTCTCGGGACTCGACGGCTGTGTGCGATACACTGTCGACTAGCTCCCTCCTTTAAAAGTAACCATTTTAAAAACCTTAGTTTCACACTGAAGAATGCAATGAAAATAGTTTTTCTGGCACAGTCCATAGGGAATCTAATCCCTGCTCTGATACCACTATATGTGACGCCAAAATCTGAAAGCTCAATTTTCAATAGACCTTGAAATTCGTACTCTGTTTTTTGTTCTTTTTAAAACATAAGTTAGGAGGGAGAAAATGGAAACATAGTTTTACAAAATGTAAAATACAAACCCAAGCGGATCATACACAAAGTGTGTTTCAAAATGCGAAAGCGAATAAAAAACAGTTTACATGCTATGTTTCGAAAGCCCACAACTATCATGATTGTACAGGGGCATAAAACAAAACATAGAAAAAAGTCTAAAAGCTCGACCTTCAAAGAGTATCGCATAACTAGATTTGCCAAAAAGGTCGTCCCGTGTACTTGTCACTTTGCACACATATACACAGCAAAATAAAGGTGAGTATAATGAATACTCAGTAAGCAAATCCTTATAGTTATTATGCTGAGTGCGCAAGAGAACCTATGGTCAAATACGATTGTGTCTGCGTAACCCAAAGCTGCATTTGTGCCTAACAATTCCCACATATAATCTTATAAGTATTCAATAAATAAAAGACAGGTCACATACCAACATTTAAGTGTTTAATATATTCAGGAACTCATCCTATATCATTTGTATACTTTAGATATGCATTAGGACATTGTTCGGACTGAATTTAAAGTTCTAGACCAAAATAACGTATGTTATCTCTCTCTCTAACGTACGTTATGCTTCATTGAAATTCCAGGTTATGATTAACGTATGTCACTAGTAGATTAACATAGGTTAATCATATTAACGTACGTTATTCCATATAATAATGTACGTTAATTCAACTCTGCAGCATTCTGTCCGAATTTCTAAGTCCTTTCTTCATATGTAAATATTCCATACAACACTTAACATATCAAACACCTTCCTAATTACTTATACAACCTTTTAATCCATGAACTCACATGAGTTGATCATTAAAAACAGAATCAACACACTTTATCAGGATCAAATCATACCATCGTAAGCATCAACATTACTCATCCTTTACCTTTCCCTATTTCATACACAACATCATTCTCTCAACACAACACCATTTATGCACATGCATTCAAACATTTAATTTATGATCATATTCAACTAATCACATCACAATCAAACCATAGCATTTTACATTCAACCTCTATATTACATATCACTTTCCTTTACGATTATACACCTCACCTTGCCATTAATCTTATCAATTCAATACACGCACATACAACTTTTCACCATTTATAGGCACATACAAGGAACATCATTATTAACATCATATCACCAACATATCACCCCTTTGCATAAACCACACAAAATTCAAACACATACCATGGAACTCATGCAAAAGCTCAATCATCCAAGCATAAGTTCTGATCTCAAACCGCAACGAGTCATAATCATCCGAACATAAGTCTTTGGATCTCAAACCGCATCATCCACTAAATGTGTTAATGGTTAGTTAATACCTTGTATGTTATTAATTACATACAGGGGGATCTTTACGGCTATAGTGTTTTCGAGGTAAGTGTTCTTACGCTTACTAAATTGATTTGTAAACAAAGTTTTTTAGGTTTTATTTATATGTAATTATAATTGGCCTATAATGAGATGATTGAGATTGCTAGAGTTAGACGATTCATATTGAAAATGATTGAGTTGAATGGATTGATTATATGTTGAATTGGTTGATTCAGTGATATGATGATGGAAATGATATGTTATGACTAAATGTTGTCATTGGATTGACATTCATATGGTTGAGTGAATCTATGATGGATTCTTTGTTGATTATTGGAACTCATTATTGGAAGCCTCATATATGTTTTCCATTGCTAAATGTTGGACAAGTGAGTGATCATTATACCTGTGTGGTATATTTTGATTGATAGATATTTATAGGAGATGGATAGTTTACCTGTGTGGTATTTCATTGAGATTTTGACTTGATATTGATTAAATGCCATTGTGGTATTGTTTGATAGAAATATACTCTGTGTGAGTTGTAGACATATTTTCTTATTGTTGTGTGTTGATATAATGGAAAGCATGAATTTATGATTCTGTGTGGTATGTGATCTGCTCTGTGTGAGCTGTGTTGCGTGTTGTTCTATGTGCAGATACAAATGTCATTCCTATGCTGTGTGCGGATACGAATGCCATTCATGCATTTACATATTGCATAAATATCTTTGTGACACAAGAATGTGTGGCAATATTAATCCTGTGTGGATAAGGACTTACTGTGTGCTGTCTTAGACTTAGTTGTGTGTGGTCTGAAACCTCTCATGTGTGGTACAGAGGTATCCTCTACTGTGTGCGATAGAGGAATTCCACTGCTGTGTGCTATAGTGGACAATAACCCGGGGTCATCCTGTGTGGATTTGTATTAGCACTGCATATCATACATTAACATTCATATATGTATAATGTTATATTTTTGATCCTATGTGGATGTTAGTTTGTATAAGTATGATCTGTGTAATTGATTCTGTTTGGACAATTGAGCCTGTGTGGTTCGTATTTGCTGAGTATAAACTGTGTAGATGTTGGTTTATGTTATCCTGATATTATTGTGTACGATATGAACGTTCTGTGTGAACTTATGATTCTGATAGTAATCATGTGTGGATTTTTGAGCTGTGTGTTGTTTTATATCTGTGTGATATGTTTGTTCTGGCATAACCAGATGCCATAGGGAGAAAACAGTTAGGCACGCCTTCGTGCTGCTTCGTATTTTCCCCTATACATCATTTAATTGGTTTAAAGCTAAGAATTCTTACTGAGTATACTTTATACTCACCCCCGTTTATTGTTTAAATGATTGTTTAGATCGTAGGTAGCTGCTTGACTAGACAATACCAGAGGTGATCAACGTTTTGAGAGCCTACGTCAGAGGTCGAGCTTTAGAGTTCATTTTTGATATTTTGATTTGTACATGTTGTAAATTTATGTATATACACGCAACTTTTAAGTTTGACATGTTTTAAACAGATTTTTTCTTCTGCTAGTGTTTTTTTTAAAATGTAACAGATTGGGCTGAGGTTTTTGTATCACAAAGTGTATATATCCTTTATCTTTTCCCTCTCCTCTATTTTTAGATCTGATTTTTATATCATTTCTTAAATTATATTGTTTATTAGGAAAAATATTATTTTAAATTTGAGTCTCACATTTAGTGATATCAGAACAGGGATTAAATTCTCTGCGAACTGTGCCAATGATTTTCAATTTCTGTGTGATTTGAAAATCTGAAATGATTTTTGAACTTCTAATTTTTATAACAGATGGAGCCGATAGACAAAATATCACCTGATCACACTGTAGAGTCTAGAGATTTAGTTGAGGGACAGGGTTCAGCCCCAGTACCTCCAGAGCAGCCTGCACAGCCTACGATGCCTATACCTCTGTATGATCCTGTATATGCTCTGTTCTGAGAGATGATTTTGATGATGAGAGATTAGAGTAGAGGTTCAGGGAGTCAGAAAAACCTGAACATTGATAAAAATTTTGTAGAAGTGAGAAAATAGAGGGCAAAGATATTAGAGGGTACTATTGATCCAGCTGAGGCTAATGACTGGCTTAGGCATATGGAGAGGATTCTGCCACGTATGAGATGTATGCTAGAGTAAAAATTAAGGTACACTACTTCTCAAGAGAGTAGCTTGGAATTAGTAGGAGTCAATTCCATATAGTCAGAGAGATCCTCCAGTGTTGACTTGGTATGATTTTTTGAGGAGATTTGCTGACAAATACACTCCTCCACATTATCAGACAAAGAAGAAGATTGAGTTTCTAGAGTTGAAACAGAAGGAGATGACTGTTGTGGAGTACGAGGCAAAGTTCACCAGGTTATCTCATTATGCTCTAGAGGATGTTGATACAGACAGAAAGAGGAGAGATATATTTGAATGGGGTTTGAGGTACGCTATTCGGGATAGGATTGCAATGAAACCTCTGAATTATAAGATGTTACTTGAGACAGCTATTAGGGCTAAGGATTTAAAGGCGGAGGGTGAGAAATTTGAATGAAAGCAACACAGAGTCTCAGGTAGTTCCAGTTCTCAACAACAACAGAAAAAGAAGAAGACAGATTTTAGGCCACCCAGAGAGACAGGTGGTAGTCAGAGTAGACAGTTTGGCAGAGGAGTTGGAGGTGGTAGAGATTATTCCGCCAGGCCTCTTATTCCTTAGGGTCGAAGTACAGGTACCGACGGTTCATTATGTTATACATGTAGACAGTTGAGACATTTTAGCCGAGACTGCCCATAGAGATAAGAGCCTCAGGGAGGAGATGTGTCGAGAAAGAGTAGTGTTGGTGATGTTAGACCTGCATTACGACTGGTACTAGTATAGGTAGAGGTGGCAGAGGTTCTTGTTCTACTTTTAGAGGTGGATCAGCTGCCAGAGGTGGAGCAGTTGGTTCAGGTAGAGGGGGTGGATCTACGGGAGCAGCAACATCATCAGGGTCAACACCACAGGCTCAAGTTTATGTTATGACTAAAGATGAGGCTATAGAGGATCCAGACATAATCATTGGTATTATTTCTATCTTTACGTATACTACTTCAGTAATGATTGATCCAGGTTCTATGTTATCTTTTGTGAGTGAGTCTGTGGTAGACTATATTGGAGGTAGTATAGAGCATCTAGGTTATACTATTTCTGTATTGATGCCAGCTGATGTTACTGCGTTGGTTAGACATATTTTACGGCATTGTGCGTTACATATTGGTGAGTCGACTTATTTTGCCAATTTGATTATTTTGAGGATGGCGGAGTTTGAGATTATTTTAGGTATGGATTGGCTATCCAGGAATCTGGCTATCATCGAATGTTATTCAAAAGAAGTCGTGATTGAGGTTGATGGTGAGAGACGAGTATTGTTAGTAGGCAAAAGGAAGACTATTCCTTCTTGCCTGATTTCTGTAGTGATTGCTGCAAGGTTGATTAGAGAGGGTTGTGATGCTTATCTTGCTTCAGTGATTGATCTGAATCAACCTAAGTTAGAGGTACGAGATATGGAGATAGTACGTGAGTATCCTGAGGTATTGCCTAACTAGTTACCAGGATTGCCACCACAGCGAGAGGCTGATTTCATGATAGAGATGATACCGGGCGCAACACCAGTATCTATTGCACCTTACAGGATGGCAGCTGTTGAGTTACATGAGTTGAAACGATAGCTGGAGGAGTTATTAGAACTTAGTGTATCACCTTGGGGAGCACCAGTGTTGTTTGTACAGAAGAAAAACAGTAGTATGCAATTGTGTATCGACTATCGTCAGCTGAATAAGGTGACTGTGAAGAACAAGTATCTGCTTCCACAGATAGATGATTTGATTGATTAGCTGTAGGGAGATACATTATTTTCTAAAATTGACCTCTGATTTGAGGATAGTTCGATTGAAAAGACAACTTTCAAGACTCGATACAAGCATTTCCAGTTTACTGTTATGCTATTTGGGTTGACGAATGCACCAGCTGTATTTATGGCACTGATGAATAAGGTATTTCAACCTTATATAGATCAGTTTATGATTATGTTTATTGATGATGCTCTGGTGTATTCGAGAGATAGAGATGAGCATTGGAGACACCTCTGTATTGTATTAGATTTGCTGAAAGAAAAAGAGTTGTATGCTAAGTTCAGTAAATGCGAGTTCTGGATGTCTGAGGTTATTTTTCTAAGACACGTGATTTCAGCAGAAGGAGTGAAACCTGATCCTAGTAAGATAAAAGCAATTTAGGAGTGGGAAGCTCCTAAGAATGTTTTTGAGATATGTAGTTTTCTTAGTTTAACTGTTACTATCGTCTTTTTATCGAAGATTTTTTGAGGATAGCTAGACTTATGACATCTTTATTGAGGAAGAATAATCTGTTTGTTTGGAATGACAAGTTTGAAAAAAGTATTTGCAAGTTGAAGAAGAGATTGGTTAAAGCTCCAATTCTGATGTTACCTTCTTAGGGAGGTGGATTTGTTGTGTATACAGATGTTTCTAGAGCTGGGTTAGGTGGAGTATTGATGTAGCATGTCAGAGTTATTGCATATACTTCACGACAATTGAGACCGTATGAGACTAACTACCCGACTCACGATCTGGGGTTAGCTGCGATTATTCATGCATTAAAGGTTTGACATCATTACTTATAAGGGGAGACTTTTCATATATTTACTGATAATAAAAGTCTCAAGTATGTTATGACACAACGAGAGTTGAATCTTCGACAAAGGCAATGGATTGAGTTATTGAAAGATTACGACTGCACGATTGAGTATCATTCTGGAAAGGAAAATGTAGTTGCTGATGCCTTGAGTAGAAAAGCAAAAGAGGATGATGATTTGGTTACTTATAGAGAAGAGTCTCTATTTTCCTTGAGAGAGTTACGAGTGCAGTTGGATTTGTTCGAAGCTCAAATGTTAGCTAATATCCCAGTTAGGCCTCAGATGCGAGATGTGATTGCGGAGCGTCAAAAAGAAGATGACCATTTGATGCAAATAAAGAAGAAAGTTGAATGGAGAAAGATACCTAGTTTACACCAATTTGATGATAATGGTATATTGTATTATTGGGATAGAGTGTGTGTTCCAGATATTGTAAAGTTGAAGAACCAGCTGATGACAGAGGCTCATTCTTCTCCTTTATCAAATCATCCTGGAAGTACAAAAATGTACCAGGATTTGCGAGAATTGTATTGGTGGGTACATATGAAGAGAGATATAACTGAATTTGTTGCGAGATGACTGCCTTATTATCAGATCAAGGCAGAATATCAAGCACCAGCCAAAAAATTGAGACCACTTGAGATTCCAGAACGGAAGTGGAAGAAAATCACCATGGATTTCATCATTGGTTTACCGAGGACATTTAGATGTCACGATGCTATCTAGGTTATTGTTTACAGACTGACGAAATCAGCCCATTTCTTAGCTATCCAACAGGAAGATACGTTGGATAGGCTTGCTGGGTTATATGTTGCCGACATTGTCAGGTTACATGGTGTTACTACTTTGATTGTGTCTGATCGTGATCCTAGGTTTACATTGCAATTTTATTGGAGTTTACAGGATGCGATGGGTACTCGTTTGAGGTTTAGCACAGCTTTCCATCCACAAACTGATGGTCAGTTAGAAAGGACGATTCAGACAATTGAGGATATGCTGATATCATGTATTCTGGAGTTTGGTTGCAGTTGGGACGATCATTTACCTTTGGTTGAGTTTGTGTACAATAACAATTATCATTCTAGTATCGTGATGGCACCATACAAGGCATTCTACGAGAGACGGTGCAGGAATCCAGTTTACTGGGATGTTGAGGGTTTATGACAGATTGAGTGACAAGAGTTAGTTCAGCAAACTCTGGATAAGGTGAATGTTGTTAAAAGATGTATGCAAGCAGCTCAAGATCGTCAAAAGAGCTACTATGACTGACATTACTGAGAGATAGAGTATGCAGTTGGTGATAGAGTTTTCTTACGAGTTTCGCACTGGAGAGGTGTTATTCGATTTGAAAAATGTGAAATGTTGAGTCCTAGGTATATCGGACCGTACGAGATTATCGAGAGAGTAGGACCACTGACATATAGACTGAGGTTACCAGCAGAGTTGTCCCAATTACATGATGTGTTTCATGTTTTTATGTTGAGACGGTACCAATCTGATCCTAGCCACGTGTTGAGTGCTCCAGAGTTGGAGATTTCTAATGATTTGAATTACGAGGAGGAGCCTGTTGAGATTTTAGACCGACAGGTGAGACGGTTACGGAATCGAGAGATTCTGATGGTTTTGTTGAAGTGGAGTTTTCATTCACCAAAAGAAGCGACTTGGGAGGTTGAGTCAGATATGCGACGACACAATCCATATCTGTTTCCTGATTCTACCTCTGATCATTGAAGTACATTCTGATTCCAAACTTGATATTGAATGTTCTTATTTGGGTTTACTTAAGAGTTCCTTGATTTGAAATTTCGGGGATGAAATTTTCTAAGAGGGGAGAATTGTAACATCCTGGGAATTTTTTGGCGTAAAATTATGAAAAATAAATGTTTAAACATCAATATATAAATGTTGATATAAGGTTGATAAGAAATAACCAAAGAAAAAAGGGAAATGGTGAAATTGGCCAAGTACGCGCGGTGGACAGCCAAGAACGCGTCCTCGTGCCGACCACGCGTACTTAACATACCACCACGTGTAGTATTCTGTTTGCTTGAAAAACTTATAAAACAAACAATTGTGAATTGCACAGAAACCTTAACATACCTAATTTTTGTTCCAGAGCAAAAGAAAGGGAGAGAGAGCTGAAAGAATTGAGATTTTAAGCAGAGAAGGTGATTTTAGGTTCATTCTTGCCATCAATCATCCTAGTTGATAAGTTAAGTAAGGTTAGGGTTTACCTAAGGTTGATGTTTTGGTTCATGTTTTGAATTTGCTGAATTATATGGATGGTAATTGAGGTTGTGTTTACTGGAAATGATGATTGGTATGTAGAGAAATTGATCTTAATGTTAGGAATATGGTAGGATGCTTTTATGATGCAAGATTGATGAAAAGAGTGGAAAATCAAAGGAATGAATTAGGGTTTACAAAGGGTTGATTGCTGGAATTTTGAAATCTTAGTAATTATACGTATTGAATGGAAATTTATGTTGGAATGACATGATTAGAACTTGAATGAACTTAGGTATATGAATTAGAAGAATGATTCTTCTAATGGATGAAGTTGGTAAGAATAGGTTATAAGAAAAGGATGAAGAACAGTTGACTTGAAGTTGATAAATGATTGTTTTGATTCTTTTAAGTTAAGAATGAATGTGTTAATGGTTAGTTAATACCTTGTATGTT
>CANYCX010626698.1:0-12024 GCA_948193385.1 Breynia disticha f. nivosa
GTTCTCAAATCTCGGGCAAAAAACCCCCTGTTTCCATCGAGCTCTCGCTCGGCATCAAATCATCGGGTTTAGCCATGCATCAAATCATCGAGCTCTCACTCAATATCAAATATCACTAGGAGACTTCCCCTCTCAACATATAACGATAAGAGTCAAGCCCTTGCATTCTCAAACTTGGGCAAATCCCCTTTAATCATAACTTGGGCAAGAACCTCCTTTTTAATCTCAAGGCATGAACATACCAATGCTCATGCAAATGCTCAATGTCATGAATGAATGCCAATTATACATTCCAAATTCATATACAATCTCATCATGAATATGCACATTCTTTCACATGGCCATCTCGCATCATCAATCATCACTATAACAATTCAAACACTCATAATGTACACATGCATATTCATTCTTCACTCAAAGAGACATATACACAAAAGTATCATTTAATTCCACTCCTCATAACACATTTCCATAGACTTTGATTATTATGATATAAGGGCAAACACACATTAGTAAGCATCTCTCAAACATTTGAATCAATAGACCAAACCATACTAGATGAAAACGCGCACAACAATCATTGTTCTGTAACCAGAACAGGGGGAACGGCCAAGGGGAACAGCCTCCTGGCCGTTTCACCTGTCCGTATGGTCCCTAACAGGCAATTTTCCTTAAGGGAACGACCATGGGAAACGGCCAAGCTTGTCGTTTCCTTGGCCGTTCACACCTGCAAGTTCCCAATCCAGCAGAATTCATCACCTAACACAATTACCTCTTTTCCCCATTTAATTATGGATTCAATTCATACACAATCCACATATTAAACGACATTCTAATACTTAATTACCTACCTCATAATTTTCACAGAGTGTACAGGTTAACAATCACATACAAACAACATTCCAAATACATTTGCAAGCAAAGCAATGACATCCTTATACACTTGCAAGCCACCATTTCGTAAGTCATTCGCATAAGTTTCACCAACCGACACACTTTCAATCACATTGCATATATACATCAATTTTCATATACTTAGTTTTCCTATTCTAAACAAATCGACATGGCAATGCAAATGTATTTATATATTATGATACAATTCAACATTCTAAATCCCATTTCACAAATTATACAATCACTATTTTATATGACAACTAAATCCATCACCAACCACCACATATTATCAATTTCATAGCACAACCACCACTTTCATATTTCCAAACAACTCACTTACCTATCCGGTTCATTTCAGAACCGCATTCATAAAACCTTACCATTATAAGTCAAGTACTGCAATTACAACATTCTACCATTTCATACACATTCCATACAAGGTTTACAAGTGTTTAAGTCTTTAATAACATTTACGGAGTACCATTTCAAAAAATTAAGATGTTCTCCCTAACAATTCACCATACGGAGACACAACCTCCCTAAAGTAAGTGTCGAGAGCGCACTTACCTCAAAATCCGCGCAACCGATCTCGGCTCAACCTTGCTCCGACGTCCCAAACACTATTCCCTACACAAACCAAGCGACATTTTACCCTCCACACTCAATTTCAAACTCATTTTCAACTTCCCAAAATCTTTCCCTCCTAAACCCCTCATTTCCTAACCCTAAAATCACAAAACTTCCACCATTCTCACAAAATGAACCTACATTCCTTCACCAATACAAACACTCAACAAAACCCACAAAACCCTACTCAATAACACTCATTTCACTCAAAAATTTATAGGGTTCAAGAGCTTACCTCGCTAGAAAACCTTATAAATTACTAAGGCATGTGTAAATTCCATTTCCTTAGCAAAATGTAGGAGTTTTTATGGGTGGAGGGCAATATTTTGATGTTTGGAAGGGTTGGAAGGGTGATTTTTTAGCTTGGGGTCAGGAGGAAATGGTGGGAGGTATTTAGGCTCGGCTAATATGATTTTTCTTTCTCTTCCCTTTACAAACACGCGTTTTAATCAACCTTCTGGTAGCCAGAACAGCCATGGAGAATAGCCTCTGGTCGTTCCATGCAAGCGTTCTCAGCTGAACAGCCATGGGAACGTCCTCCTGGCCGTTCCATATGGCTGTTCCAGTAGAACGACCATGGGAAATGGACTCCTGGCAGTTTCCTATGGTTGTTCCCAGCCACTGGAACATCAAGCTTCTGCCGTTTTTGCACGATTCAAGTTTTATTTGCTCGCCGACTTTTGGAAACATTTTTGGGGCGTTACATCCAAGCTCAATATTTTGATTGTGAAGCATAGCATGATCAGATTGTAAATGCATGATGAATGCATGATTTGGTTGCATGGAATGTGCATATAACATTCATGCATCAGGGCTCTTAGTGAGCAATTTAAATAAATTGATAAGGGCTCTTTGTGAGCATAATGAGGGAGTGGGCATTGCATAAAGGGTATATCACATGTTGGGGGTTTAATTCTGAGCCATGACCTATGAGGATATATCAATAACCTACCTTGGACTACACGTCTCAAGCTAGACCTAGACCTCTGAGAGTAAAGGAGAAGGGCTGGGGGTCATACATGCCTCTACATAAAAATTTCGGGTAAAATATAACAAATGCTACATCGGGCACAGTGGGAAATTGCTCGTTATGTAGACGTGTCTACGAGTGTGCCAGGCCAAGTAAGGGCGAAATTAAGGTTAAGTAAGGGCATAAATATGGATCTAATTTTTATAACCACATACTACCGGCCGATAAGGCCCATTTGTAAACGTCAATATTAAGGCCAAGTATGGGCATAAATTAGAACTCTAATCGAGATCAGTGTTGATCATGTTAAGGAGTGCATTAGTGGAATGCATTTCCATTCTTATTATTGTTTCATAAATGTGCATGGACACATGTAAGTTGATGCGATGAATTTGATTATATATAAATGATATGGTTGAATCTCAACTGAAACTATGACATGAATGTTGTGATTGATGCTATGATTGCTCGTATGGAATTATGAATGTGGTGAACCTTGCTTTGTTATATAACTGTAGGCCCTATCTATGTTCTTATGAAAGTTAGTGAATGCTTCCTGAATCATATCCAATGTTGATTAGGAATGTCATGGATTAAATTGATAGGTTGCCATGTGAGAAATTATATAGTTAGTAGTGTTTGATTATATGGGAGATTGCTATAAATGTCTTGTGGAATTATATGGCTTGAAACCTTCTTTGTATGATTATGGTTTAATGTGTGTATGATTGTGGTTTGATTTGAGAATGAATTGAACAAAAATTTTGGCTAAGGACGGTGGTAGAAAACCAGTCACGAATGTGACTGATCCCAGTCACGATCGCGACTGGCTTATTGAACATCAATCGTGAGAGTTTTCAACCAATCACGAACTTAACTGACCTCAGTCACGATCGTGATTGGTTTTTGGCCAGAGTTTTAAGGGTTTTGAAAGGTTTTGTGAGGGTTTTGACAAGCCACGATCGTGACCCATATCAGTCATGTTTGTGACTACCTTCCTGACTCTCATATTGATGAAAATGGAGGGAGTCACATTCATGATTGAAGAAATCACGATCGTGACTACCCTGCTATCCAAAAATGGGATGAACAGTTCGAATGTTCATTTGTGTTCCTATATGTTCATATATGTTCACAACTTTCCAAAGGTTATGTTCATATATGTTCATATATGTTCACAGCTTTCCAAAGGTTATGTTCATATATGTTCATATATGTTCACAGGTTATCAAGGGTTATGTTCATATATGTTCATGTGTGTTCATTGATGTTCATTTGTATTCATATATGTTCAGGTATGTTCATAGCTTTTCAAGGGTTATGTTCATATATGTTCATGTGTGTTCATTACTGTTCATATGTTGTTTTCTTAATATATACTTAAATATGTGTCATGGTTATGTGTTAGTTCCTTTAGTATGGATTTAAAAACCTAAATATGGATCTAGTGTTTGTGATGGACTAATGATATAATATTGTATGGAGAGATGAATGTATATATGAATGTCATTGTTGGGAAGGTTGTCCATTTCGATAAGTGTTACTTATTGAGTTTCACAACTCACTGTGTTTTTTATGTCTACCGTGTGGGTAGGGATTTGAGGAATACAGCGGAGGTGCAAAAGCGAACTTGCTACTTGAAGGACCGAAGAACCAAGGTGGGTTGTGTACTAAAGAGTAACTAAAACTAATGTCATGCCTATGTATTGAACATTGTTAATGTATACATATTTATTTTTGACGCTTTGTATTAACATTTGGGTTTTGAATTTATTTCTGTTATTGTAAAACATAATTGAGTTTGTAAACATGCACTTTTGTGTTATTTTCGTATTTTTCAAACTTTTATAATTCCTTATTCAGACAACTGAATAATAGCATAATGGTAAATCAAATGCGCATAGTTAAATGTTTTTTTACTCTTTTACGTTTAAATTTGTATTTTCCAAAAACAATTGATTTCCGAGTTCTGGTACCATTCGAGAAATGAGTGTATGTGAAATTGAATGGTAGTCTAATTTGGGAGTCACAATGCATGTGGCATAAATACACAATAGAGTTGATGTAAGAGGATGATATTGAGAGGTCACATAAATGGTATTTTGAGAATATATTAACAAAAGTGTAGGAAAACCCTTGGTTGAACAACGTGGATGAAAATAACAATGTGAGAGTGAGCGATTCTAATCACCTCTGCTATAGTTGAGAGCGTGAATGAAAATAGTTATGTAAGATTGAGTGATTCTAATAACATAGGCTATGAATGTAAAAGAGCCATATGAGAGTGAGTGATTCTAATCACACGAACTCTGTGTTGATCAACTTACGAGATAATAGCCATATGAGAGTGAGTGATACTAATGACATGGACTCTGTGTTGATCAACTTATGAGATAATAGCCATATGAGAGTGAGTGATTCTAAGTACATGTGCCATGGCTGGAGGGTGTCGTGTCAGAGTGAGTGTTTCTAAGCATATTGGCACCCGTTTAAATAGCAGAATGCGAAAGGGGTAATGTGAGAGTGAGTGACTCTAATCATATATGCACTGAATAGAAAATGCTAATGCAAAAGTGAGTATTTTTATGTGCATTTACGTAAAAATGAAAGGTGTCATGTGAGAGTGAGTGATTCTAATCACAGTGACACTGGTTGATCAACGAGATAAAAATGGCAAATGTAAGAGTGAGTGATTTTAATCAAATATGCCCAGCTACAGATTGGTAATGCGAGAATGACTTATTCTAAGCGCATTTACCTGAAAATGGAAGTTTTCATTTGAGAGTGAGTGATTCTAATCACAGTGACACCGGTTGATCAAAGAGAGAAAGAGGGGCAATGTGAGACTGAGTAATTCTAAGCACATGTGCCCTGGATAAAATGATGTCATACGAACCTGAGTAATTCTAAGCGTACAGACAATGATTGAACAACCAAGAGAAAAAGAGAGAGAGGATCCTCTGAGAGAGAAAACATGATATTAGGAAAGAATGAAAAGGGCATGCCATGAACATGATCCATATGCATTGAATATATATGGATGAATAATGAGAATGATTGTGTTTTACCGTATGGTAATATGAATGAGGGGTAATTATATGTTCATATGTTAATGTTAGGATCTATTGTGTCGTTCGTACATGTTAAATGTTACAATGTTGCTTGATTGTATGATATTGGAATTGTTGATTTAAATGTGTACAAATGTAGTATGTTGGTACTTGGATGTTGATGTGTGTTACAAGAGTTATGAGTAATCATATATATGCTACATGAATGAAATGTTTGAAAATGTTGAATGAGTGGAGAATGTGGAAAAAGTTGTGTTTATGTTAAAAACTTGATTGAGTGCATGATAATAAAATTGGTTGATTGACTTATGTAAGAACGTGGTATGTTGGCATATGGATATTGGTGTTGTGTTTAAAATGATTTACATGCTTGTATGTGTATGACAAGTTAAGTTGCATGTGATATGTTAAAGGGTTAGGGTAGGATTGTTGTGAAACATGATTTGTAGATGAGTTATGAATTTTATGTAGGTGTGTTTTGATGTGTTTATTAGGGTGTTATGAAACATGAGGAATGTATAGATGAGGAGATTAAGAGTGTGGTTGATGATCTAAGTTGTGTTTTGGAAAGATGTTAGTTGGTATATATGAAATGTATAAGTGTTGTGGGTGACTTGAATGCCTAGTTTATGAGGTCTGCATCTAAATAAAGTAAGTTAGGTGTGCAATTAACGTACGTTATTTTAGAAATGCAAAGTATCATTACGTACGTTAATACCTGGATTAACGTACGTTAATGAGGCCTAGAATGCTATTTGAGTCATAAACCGTATTCCATTACTACTTGAAGTTAGGACATGGGGCCAATTCAGGGACTTAAAAGTAATCATTTATGAACTAAATAACACTAGAAATCTTGGGTCATACATCCCAAACAACGCATTGTAGGATTTAAGAAGAATGAGTAAGGTATCCCATGAGTGAGGAACGGGAACCTAACTAGGAAGATAATAATGAGAATGAATCAACGAGTGTACTATACTTTATATGGTTAGGTAAGTGACGAGAGGGACATAAGCTTACTAAGTTATATACTCTCGTTGTGTACAGATTAGGGAGGCTCCCGCATAGATTACTTACTTTCTACTCCGTTTTTGGAGACTCTTGGGGATTATCGCTGCGAGTTCAGGGAGTTCATCTACTTACTTTAATTTTTTTTAAAAGATTAGATGTATAAACAAATTATTTCTTCCTATTTTTTTGAAGCCACTGTGTAGGGCTTTTTTTGAAGATACTAAAGTTTTGGCTAGGTTTTATTAAACAACGATCTATGATCTTGATTTTCTTTGAAATTGATGCTCAGGGGTTTTTATAAGATCACGTCTGCATATAGAGTTACGTTTGAGATGTCATTGTGGTTCAAATAGAAATGGAGAAAAAAATATGGCTTGAAAAATGTTAAATAAATTGATAGTTAAGAAAAAGTGGTTTTGAAAATTGAGCGTCACACGTTATCCAACATACGTTATTCTGGGTACAGTACGTTATTCAAGTGAATAACGTACATTATTCACTCCAGTCTGGTATATTCTTCACCTTTAAATCTTGCCTCTCTTGTATCTCGACTTCCTTATGATTTTTAACACTCTTACTATCATTTGCTTTAATTTATACCCGTATTTCAAGAGTAATTTCCAGGGTGTTACACCATGTGTTCTAGGAGATCATGTAGTGAGGGAGTGTAATGGAATTTTGTAAAATCAATAATTCCATTATGAAAATACTCCAAAGTTTTCTGATCTGGTATATCAGTCTTGTTAGATTCACTTGTAACTTGAATTTTTCTGTAATAAAGGTTTCCTACTCACCAGAAGCTACCACCTATACAATCTTTACCCTTTATATATTTAATATCCTTGAAATATATCCGTACTAACTCTGTTTGTAATTTATAAGGTTTTCGATAAAACCTTCTTCTGTTTTTTTGCAAATTATCTTTAAAATATCCAAACAATAGATAAAAATTGGTTGTAAAACTTTAGATACTAATAAATCTAACAATCTTTTGTAAAATTTTCTAAAGAAGAAGATGAAACTTTATGTTGTTGAAAATTTTATATTTTCGTATTTAATTTCAAAATCATTTGTTCTTGGAGTTTAAGTGTTGCATCTTTATAATTGACATGTCTAACCTATTGGGCTATAATGTCTTGTACTGTACTATTCAATATTCTAACTATATTATTCTTTTTTCAAGTCCCTTAATGTTGTAGGCTTGCTTAGAAACAATAGAATTATGATTCCTATATAAAACAGTAGAAAAATTTTTTACATCCTCTACTTCTATAAAAAAATTGGAACCAAAGGTTTGTTTTGGAAAATTTGTAAAATCCTTTGTATAGTGAGTTCTGTATCTGAATATTTTGTACAACAGACTTCCACTTTTTTATAAAGACCCATTTTCTTTCTTCTAAAAATAATATAATGTGTAAAATATATGTTAAAAATTATTTTTTGAGGTTTTTGATTTATAAATTGATTTTGTTCTAAGAAATAAATGTTTAAAGCATTTATTAATTATACTTTAAGACTGTTAGAATTTTGTGCTAAAGCAGTTATTAATTGTGTAACATCCTCGTCCCAAATCACTTAATTAAGCTTCTAAATAATGTGTTTAATAAATTAAAGAGTTTTACAATAAAAACGACAAAAATAAATGGTTAGAAACAAGTGGATGAAAGATTGATAAAAGGGTGACAAAAGGGTGATGTTAAGTAGCGAAAAGAAAGAACAAACCATGGAAATATAAAAGAACACATTGTGGAGGCCCATAAATGCGTGGTTGGCACGACCACGCTTAGTTCCATGCCCACCACGCGTATGTAAAAAGTGTTGGGAAAAAAATATATAATCAGATGCTTCCTGATTCTCTCAAAACCCTCAGAACTATCAAAACAATTCTAGAGAAAGGGAGAGCGAGAGAGTTAGAGAAGAAGAGAGATTCAGTGAGCAAATACGCGTTTTTGTTAGATCACATTGTTTTCTTGGGACACGTGATATCAACGCAAGGAATATTAGTAGATCCGAAGAAGATAGAAGCAGTATTAAATTGGGAACCACCTAAGACCGTTACAGAAGTATGTAGTTTCTTGGGTATGGCAGGATACTATCGTAGATTTGTAGTGTGAACCCCATTTTTAGAAAGTTGATTTTTGAATAAATACAATTTTCACACCCATTTTTTTTTAAATCATAAGTTATAGGAGAGAGAAACTAAAAAATAGTTTTACAAAACATATAATGCAGACCAGAGAGGCACCACAAACAAGTATCTCAAAATGCGGAAGCAAATAAAAACAGTTTACATGCTATGTTGAAAGGCCTACAACTATCATAACTGGTGAGGCGCATAAACCAAAATATAACAAAAACCCTAGGAGCTCGACCTTCAAGAAGTATCGCAATGCTAGCCCACCGAAAATTAGTCTTGTCCCTAGTACCTGTCACTCTACACACAATTCAACAGCAAACACGGTTGAGTATATAAAGTATACTCTATAAGTGATCCTCTAGTGTTATTAAAGCTGGAGTGCAGGGGAGTCCTCGGCCTCCACGGCCTATCCTCCCTAATGGCTTACCCGAGCCATGCCACAAACAATCATGTTAAGTGTTTATTCTTTCTTTTTGTATGTCTATTTGCTAAGAAAACCATTCTAAAACTTTAGGATACTTTATTCATACATTAGGACTATAGTCAGACCAAAATTAAGGTTCTGGACACAATTAACATAGGTTAAAACCCTAGGTAACGTACATTATGCATCAATGCCTTCATAGCTATGAATAATGTATGTCTGGCCATGGAATAACATAGGATTACATCATTAACGTACGTTACTTGCCATAGTAACGTACGTTAATTCATACCTGCACAACCTGTCCGAAATTCCAAATCTTTCTCTCATACTTACACATATCATACAACCCTTAGCATAACAAGACATCTTCCTAATCACTCACACATCCATTTTACACATACTAGTCACAACATTTTACCATTCCACACATGATTAACATACTTTGTAAAGATTAAAATCAAATTATCATAACATCGACCTATAACTCATTTATCCTTGCCATATTTCATACTCCTTACTTGACTTTCTAATTAACAAAACCATCCATCCACATGCATCAAATCATTTGGTTATGTTCATTTGCACTTTAAACATACCACAACACATCATGTTCCTCAATCATTCATCCCTCACTATAACATACATCATAGGTTAGCTAGTTCAGGTTAGCATTCACATCATTAACATTTCATACACACTTTTCCTCAATCTCATCAAGATTCATACAAGCTCACATCATTTCCTACAACTCATATAATTTAACATATACTCGAATCACCACGCAAGAGTCCATATCATAACAACACCATTCATGCTTGTATCATACTCATAAGGCATACACATTCATTTGCACACATTAAGCTATTCAACTTCACATTCACAATCCCATAAGCACATATATTCATCCACATTCATAACATTCTAACTTCCTCACATCGTATCCATGAAAATGAAAGTATGAGTGCATACGTGCGAATGCAAATGAAATCACACAATGCATGCCCTGGGGACTCATTTCGTTTAACGTGCATGGGAGAGATTAACTTTCATAGTTGGCAGTACCCCTTCATATGAGCTTTTAGCTTGATTGGCAATACCTCTTATATATTGAGCTTTTGTTCGATTTTGGCAATACCCCTTCATATGTTGAGCTTTCACTCAGATTTGGAAACACCCATTTTACATCATTGAACTTTCGCTCGATTTTGGCAATACCCCTTAATATATTGGGCTTTCGCTCGATTTTGGCAATACCCTTTAATATATTGAGCTTTTGCTCGATTTTGGCAATACCCCTTAATGAACATGCAATTATGACCATCACATGTTTATATGACATGCTTTTATACATTGTAATCTATTTCAATAATCCATCACTAACATAACATTCTCATCCAAATCAATTGCACAACACATGCTACCAACAATGTTCACATATTCAGTTCTTAAGAACCCATTTCTCAACAACATAGCCATCAACATACATCATCCTTCCATCATAGAAATCATAAACACACCACAAATAACATTCACCACATCCTTCCATCAATCATAAGTTTTTTAAACCACCATCAAGACACTCACACATTTCTGTTACCCATTTTTATGGTATTATAACACATGTTAATTAAACCAACAACACTCATGCAAATCAATGGCAACATCTCATCTCATTAGTAGCAAAATTACGCATAACATACACACTTACATTCTTCCTAACACAATCTCAATGCAATTTACATCAAGAAATAATTATGCATACATTAAACAATCATTAATAAGTAAATCCTATCAATGTAAGTGGCAAAAGCACTTACCTCGGGCTTCAAGGTTCGATCTGTTGCTCGATTCTCGTGTCGGGTTCTGAATGTCGTACCTACACACATTAGATCACATTTACTACCATTTAACATATAATGTATCTTATTTTAACCTCCCCTACTAATTTTTCCCAAAATCCCAAAACTTACCTAAAACCCTAATCTCTCAAATCTCACCAAATCTTATGTTTTTAGGGCTAAGGCTTATGGAATCATAAACTAAAACAAAAACCCATTAAAAACCTACCAAATGCAGATATTTTCACCCACATTTCAGTTCAAAATCAAGAATCTTACCTTCTTTCTCGTCACTTTAAAACCTAGCAAGAGGAAGGATTGATGAGGGGTCGGATTTCATCCGCTGGAATCTTTGTGTTTGTTGATAGGTTTGATGTTTGGGAGGGCTTCATAATGGTGTGTGGATGTTGAGAGAGAGTTTGGAGGGTTGGGTGTAACGCCCTGGAAATTTGTTTGTTTTAAAATAAGAAAAATATAGATTGAAAGGAAGGTTAATTAGCGATAATGGTTAAGTGAAGTTATATGTGACATATGGTACGTTGAGTGCCGAATGATTTTAAATTCTATGTTATTGGGTGTAAATTGTATGAGAAAGGATAGTAATTAAGTTATAAGACATGTATGGATAATTATATGCAGGGTAGGAACCAAAGGGGATCAGAAACGATCAAAATCAGCAGAAAAATCTACCCAGCAGAGGAGCACGACCTGGGGCACGGTCGTGCCCAGGGGCATGCTCTGCCCCAAAAATTGGGCTAAGGCACGACCGTGTCCAGGTCATTCCCAGCTGCAGTTTTAAGAACAAAAGCCCGCGTTTCCCTCATTTTCTCACCAGAAAACCATCCAAAAACACCCTAAAATCGGCCAAACTTCCTCCACACGATCTGAGACCATTGCCAACCAAAAACCCACACCGAAACAACAAGTTTGCGGGAGATTAACACGTTTTTTAGCCTCCAATCGTCCATTTCTCTCTTAGGGTCACAGAATTTCGGGATTGAAGGTAAAATGATCAATCTTGGTTTAAATGTGTTGTAATTACGTGC
>CANYCX010626777.1:0-15069 GCA_948193385.1 Breynia disticha f. nivosa
TCGCACTTTTACTTTTATTGTCATTTAAATTTATGCAATTTAATTTTCTGTAATTTTATTTTATGTCATTTAAGTTTATGTCATTTCAATTTCTTATCAAACACCAAGTTTAATTGATTGAACATTCTGAAAAAACAACGAAAACACGCATGATTTAATTCATTTAAATTTTCCCTTGGGTTCGATAAACTGGGTCGTAAAAATACTTCTCTTATTACTTGATTGCGTATACTTGCGCATATAAAGACGTCACTTACAATCTGGACGCATCAATGCCCATTGTTAAATGAACACTTATTTAAGAATCGTGGGAGTACTAAAATAGATAGATTCATATTTTTTAAGAAATATTTATTTCATATAACTAATCACATTTTTTTGTATAGTTCTAATACAAGGATAAATTTAAAAAAAATGATGTATTAAATAAAATTTATTAAAATGTGTAATAAAAAAATCGATATTTAAAATGGGATGGATGGAGTAATAATAGTAAGTCAAGTATTATAATTATCCTTACGGCTTAATTTAATTGAAACTCGTTTTATTAAAAAAGTTGAGAACCATTAATATCCAATGAGTGGGAATCATTTGGTCCCAAATCCCAATCAATGCTATCAGAATCGAAACAGTAAATGAACTGAAAAAAGAACAAATCACTGGTAGAATTTTCATTCACTTTACTTTGTTGTCTTGTTCTTCAATTGAGATTAGAAGAACTATACATTCCTTAGCACTCATACGCAACATCTGAAAATTCAAACTTAATTTCTCTATTGTTTTTCTTTGATAAATAACTCCAACAACAAATTAAGCTAATATGTTCGAATCACTCGTTTCGTCATTAAAGCATATTCAATTTTCAATTATAATATTAATAATATATATAATACATAACTGAAATTCAGTTTTTTCCAATTCTATCGCATGATAATTTTTCTTAACAATTTACAATATGTTAGTTTTATATAATTAGAAATGAGAATTTAAATCTTATAGCTAAAACAATAAAGTGATATGTGTTGTCTTATATCATATAAATACTAGAATATTAAATGATTTATAATTATGTGAGTCGTAATCCTTATGCAAATCAATTGTGTTAATTATAGAAAAGGGCTTATTTTAAAATATTGTTTACTAAAATGTGATAATGTTACAATTCATCTAAAATGACATATTTTTTTTTCAATCATCATATATAACATATATTTTTTTTTAATTTGCTAAATGACATGTATTTATTTTATATCATAACTAATATTTTTTATTGTCAAACTTCGATTTTAAAAGGGCAAGTTTTAGAAAATTTTAAAATTAAAGTATTTTTAGGAATTATATATATCTCTTAATTGGTGATATATCTAAAATGACAAACTATCTAGATTTTTTATTTGCTTTCAAAACTTTCGCATTATTTCTAATTTAGTTTATCCCATTTTTAGAATTTTATTTTATAGAAAATCAAAAAAAAATTTACACTATTTAAAAAAAAATTAAAAATCAATAAATATGTCTTGGATGCATTTAGCTACATTGGTTAAAGTTTTTATGTGTATTTATTTAAATGTGTATTGATATGTTGTTTAATTTTGAGAATCGTGTTTAAACGTATTTTGATTTTGTTGTTATCTGTTTTATATTTAAAATTTGTATTGGAATGCACTTTTATAAGTTAACAAGGACATTTGTGAAGTTTGAATACATTTAGAAATTTTTTGTAAAAAGTGTTTATTTTAATTGTGCCTTGATATTTGTTAATTTTCGATTTGTGTCTATATGTATCTTATATTTATTGTTGTTTAATGTGTTTATTCTTATAATTAATGGTGGAATGCACTATTATAAGTTAATAATGATATGTGAAGTTTGATTCACTTTATATATTAGTCTTTTGTATCACATCATATTATGTATTTATAAGTTGCCTCTATATTCATTCAACTGACAGTGTAGTTGTTGAAATTTTTATTAACAAATTATTTCTCATTATATTGAAGTAGTCCTTCGATATCTTCCATTCTTTTTATCTGAAATATTGAGAAAAAAAAGGCTATATGTGTTCATAGAAAATAAATGCATGTGTTTATATGTATCTATTTGTAAAATGTGTCCATTTGTGTTTGACAGAAAATAAATTTTTTTTAACATTGAATCATATTTTTTTTGAAGATACTCAATTCATTAGTAGATTTGCACATATTGTGTTAGTTTATTGTTTTTTATGATTGACTTATGCATCAAATTTATAAATTCTTTTTTTTTTTGCTTTTTTTGTTGGTTAATTGAAGTAGCAAATAACGTACCCAATTGTTGCAGTTGTTGAATGTATATATTTGTTGATGCCCATGGATGATAGTGTGTTGGATGCAGATGAATTGTTTTTTTTCTTCAATTTATCATTTTCTGGATTCTTGATTAATGCAACAATTTTTATTCTTTTTATGTGTTTTTTTAATAGACCTCCCCTCTAGTCACCTTAACCCAGCTAGGCTGGCCTCAGGATTATAGGGCATTCCTTCTAGGCAACCCAGCTATGCTGGCCTCCCGCGAAAGGAATGGATGAATTGGATTAATAACTGAATCAGTATAGGGATGAAACTCCCTTACATGAGTAGCAGAAATACAAGTACTGGAATTAGAAAATCCTATTCTATCAAGACATAACAGAGTGAGGAAAGAACACGGAAGATCAGTCAGCTCCCCAAACCAAAAATCTGAGTGATCCAATTTTGAATGAGCTAGCCAGTGAGCGGCCCAATTGGACTCCCAAAAGACGTGGTTGCAACGGATTTTTGGATGCAAGTTCAACAATTGTTGTAGTTCCCAAATAAGAGCCATATTTCTCCCTTTCCAAGCTCTCTTGCTTGTAGTGATCTCGATGGCCAGCTTTGAATCTAATTCAACAATTAAATTTTTGTAGCCTTTTGACACTGCCCATTTAATTCCATATAATAAGCCCCATAGTTCAGCAAAGAGGGGGGACACCATCCTAAACCCACTTGGAAACATCCTCTTGACAAGCCGTAAGAGTCCCTAATCAAACCCCCAGCTGCACAACGCTGTTTGGACACATTTATGGCTGCATCTATGTTCAGTTTAACCCATCCTTCCGTTGGTTTAACCCAACATGCATCATCTCTGGTACTTGCAGCGGAAGGTAGTTTAACTTACCAAGAGAATGGACTACCATGTTATAATTATGGCTCAGAATAGTAGCCTTGTGTTTAATTCCTGCAAACACGTCTTTTCTTTCAAAAATGAGCTGGTTTCTAGCTTCCCACAATTGACACGCGACAATTCCAAACAACAGAGGCCATTTCGCACCCGCAACATTCAGACTACCCAATTGCAAATTGGAGTCCAGCCAAGTACACAAGCCCAGGGAAAAGAAAGTACCTATAATCGTCGAAGGGATAATGGACAGCCAAATTCTCCGCGCTGTGGAGGAATCTCGAATCGCGTGAAGAACTGTTTCTTGGTGACCGTTGCAGATCGAGCAAGCGGGGGAGGAAGCAAGTCATCTTCTATGCCTTTGAGAATTTGTTAGAAGCCTTCCCTTCTGGGCCAACCAGAGGGAGGAATGGACTCGGTTAGGACCCTTCCACTTCCAAAGGACAGACCACTTATCGTGAGAGGAGTCTTCAACACCCGAACCTCTTTTCATCAAGCATTTAGTGGTAGAAGAGATGGAGAAGGTACCTATGGAAGAGTGTTTCCAAATTCAGACATCATCCGGAGCCTCTAGAATTGGGGCCAGACAACCTTTAATGTGGTGGATCACATTGGGGGGAGATACTGAATGGCGTGGTCGAGACCATGTTGGTAAACCTCTGCAACAGTGCTCTGTAAGTTGATGACTGGAGATGACTGCTTATATGGTTAATGAGGGGACCTGTGTCATCAATCCAGGGATCAGTCGAGAACTTATTGACTTTCCATTTCCAATAGACCACAAAGCAGATCCCCGAATCAAGGGTGATACAGCCAATAAGCTTTGCCAAATCGGGGAATGTCCTGTTTTGTGTCACCCCTCAAAGTTCAATGGTACTCCTTTACAATACGTACTCCATAGAACACGACTCCATAAGGCAGACAGATCATTTAATAATCTCCAACATAACTTTATGAGGAAAGCTTGATTCGTTACCAAGGAGGGTTTCAACTAGAGCTGCCAATTTTTGAAACGACACGTTTACACGACACGACATGCTCTTAGGAGGGTTTGGATTTAGTATAAATGGGTTCATGTCATAAATGTGTCGACCTGTTTATGACACATGAAAATAAAGCGTGTTCGTGTCATAATCGTGTTGACACGTTTATGACATGATTAACCCATTTAATATAAACAGATAATCGTGTTATATGTCGACACGATACATTTACTGACACGTTTATGACCCATCTAAATGTCCAAAAAAAATATTTTCAAAAAAAAATATAACCCTAATTTCTAAACCTTTATCTACCACAGCCACACTTTAAACTATAAAACATTTCACAACTCACCCTTTTAGCCACACTATTTCACAAGTCCACCTCTACATCCTCCACTCCACTACTCTACCCCCACCTCCACCTCCGATGCTCCCCTCTTTAGCTAGTACTAGTGAGCTTTTTTATTATTTTCTTTCTTATTTACCTTTTTTCTTATTGATTATATATCTATACACACAGTACAAACATATGATCCTTTTCCCATATTCTCCTTCTCCTGACTTGTCATTATGTTTTCTTTGGATGGTTTTGTGGAGTGTATGAAGGAGCTGGGTTTTAGAAAAAGGAGGGGATAGTGTGATGAGAGAATAAGAAAGGTGATTCGATTATGGTTTCTGTCATGGAAATAAAAGAGAAAATGAAAGGTGAGTGAACGAGAGAGATGAAGGGGGAGTGTGTACGATTTGGATGAGAGAAATGGCAAATGATGTGATTATGTCGTCTTGAAAAAGGAAAAGGAAATGAGTGAATGAGAGAGATGAAGGCGACAGTGGAACGAATAAGAGAGATTGAGTTATGGTTTAATATCATCTATTGATCAATTTTGTTGCTATTGGGCAACTGAATCTTGTTTTGATTTCAATTTTTTGCTCAAATTTTTCTCCTTGGGAATATGTAAGAAGTAATGTTATTTAACCATATAATTTCAATTTTACTATTCATGTTGTATCGTGTCGTATTTTAAACGTATAATAAACGGGTTAACATGTCAAAGTGCAAGTATAAAAATTTAATCATGTTAAACGTGTTGTTTCGTGTCGACACGATTAATAAATAGGTCGTGTTCGTGTTTCAAAATTTGACCCGTTTATTAATCGTGCTATGTTTGTGTCACGTGTAATCGTGTCAACAGAGTATGTTGACACGACACGTTGACATGTTTTGACAGCTCTAGTTTCAACCCCAACCCACCAGTCCCTTTCTGCTCACAAATTGCCTCCCAGTTGACTAAGTGAATTTTTTACTGTCCCCAGAACCTCCCCATAAAAACTATCATGTAATGCTATCAAGTTCATTGCAAATTCCTTGTGGAAGTTGGACGGTTTGCATAACATAATTCAGAAGAGTTGATAAGGTAGTTTGGATAAGTGTCAACCGACCTGCGAGACATAGGGCTTTATTTTTCCAGCCATTAAGTTTTTGTCGTGCCCTATCTACTAGAAAGGAAAAATCAACCTTCCGCATCTTGCCATTGAAAAGTTTGATTCCCAATGGCGTGTTGTTGTCCCCAATCATTTGACTGGTAGGACTCTCACCAAAGAGAACAAGGTCATCCGCGAAGAAAAGGTGAGTGATATGGGGCCCAGATTTAGAAACTGATATAGGCTTCCATTTTTTAGCTGAGATGTCTTCCTTAATACAAAGTACAAGACGTTCCATATAAAGGGCAAAGAGATACGGGGAAAGTGGATTGCCTTGTTTGAGACCCCTGGATGGCTTAAACTATGATGAAACCTTCCCATTCCATAGGACTCATAGTCACCGTTGTCACGCACCCCATTATGAACTGAAAAAGCCTCTCAGGAAGACCTGTTAATAAATGAGTTTCCTCAAGAAAGCTCCATCTCACCCTGTCATATGCTTTCTCAAAGTCCACCTTGATGGCCATGGTACCCTCTTTCTTGTCTGAGTTCGTTATACAATGAATCACTTCTTGCACTATAATGATGTTATCAATGATTTGTCTTCTTGGAATGAAACTTTACTGTTCTTATCCTATAAGTGAAGGCATCAGTGGCTTCATTCTCGAGATGAGAACTTTGGAGAGGATTTTGTAACTGACATTACAAAGCCCAATCGACCTAAATTGGGATATGTGCTCTGGGTGGGGACCTTTGGAATAAGAGATATAAGTGTGGAGTTAGCTTTAGTCAAATCCTACTGGAGAATAAAAACCTGTTGAATCCATTCCACAAGTGAGGTTTTTATATTGTCCCATTGGCTTTGATCAAAAGCGGCATAAATCCCATCCAGACATGATGCTTTAAACCACCCCATCGACTTAACTGCTGAATGGATTTCTTGGGCATTCGGGCACGTCAATAAGTTAGATGCTTCTTGGGGTTTTATCCTATTGGAGAATAAAGCTGGTTGTTGAGTTGGATCTGCTCCTTCTTCCGTATAAAGATTTTTAAAAAAGGACACTATCAGGTCTCGAAGTTAGTGAGAGTCTGTAACTCGATTACCATGGCCATCAAATAATGAAAGAACTCTTCTTCTATTTTGCTTAAAAACTGCAGCTTTATGAAAGTATGGCGTGTTGTTGTCCCCAAGTGCTAGCCAATTGTCACGGGATTTCTGTTTCCAATAGTCTGTCCTAATTCCATCTAGATTGTTTTCTCTGTAGCCAATAAGTAGTTATTGCGTCTTTTTTCCAACACTTTTTGGATTCCAACTAATATGTTTAAGAGATTCTATTTTCGGTAGAAGATGTTTCCAAAATGATTCTTGTTCTAGGAGAGAACATCTTCCTTAAACCTAGCAAGCCCTATATGAAAAGGTGTGTTATCTTGCCACGAGTCTTGGACCACTTTACTGAATCCTTCATCCAATACCCAAGAGGAAAGGAACCTAAAGGGTTTTATTCTCTTTTTATCTGGATCACTCGAAACTCTAAGGAGCACGGGCCTATGATTTGATTTCAAATGAGAAAGGTGATCCACAAACGAAGAAGGAAACATGAATTTCCATAAATCATTGCAGAGGAACCAATCTAGTCGTTCTAATACACCTGCCCGCTCCCATGTAAAATAAGGGCCCCACACTTCCAACTCCACTAGAGAACAATCCTGAAGGCAGTTATTGAAATCTCTAGTCGCAGTATGCAATAATAATGCCCCCTTTCTTATTTGATTGTCTTAATATAGTGTTGAAATCTCTTCCAGTAACCAACCTTTATCTATATTGGAATGGATCTGTCGAATAGAGCTCCAAAGATCCGCTCTTTGCAGGGAACTGGACTCTCATAGATTGCTATAAAGTAACATGACATGTCCCCCCATGAAACAAAGGAATGAATAAGCAATCGAGTTTGTGTTACTACTTGCACCTTCAGGTTAGGCTTAGATCAAAGCAACCAAATCCCTCCAGAGAATTCCACTGCATCTTCATTATGACTATAATCAAAGCCTAGTTCCTTTATTTTCAAATCTGTATCATGGCCACTAATCCAAGGTTCAATTAGTACCATTAAAATAGGCTTATGCATCCTAATTAAATCTTTACAAATAGCTCTAAATCTAGAGCTTTAACATCCCTACAATTCCATACAAGAAACATTTATTAATATATAAAGAGAGGGAGAGTGGGTACTCTCGAACTAAACCAATTAGAGTTTCCTGGGAGTTTGTGGCACCTGTCTGACAGCTTATGACACATTCCTATTTGGCAAGGGTAGGCAATGGATTGGCAGAATCATAGCCTTTTATGCCCCCAGACTCCTTAGAGACTCGAAGTGAGCCAATAGGAGCAGTATTGATTGATTGTGCAATGACTGTGTTTTGATCGAGTCTAGTGGTATGATGTTATTGGTTATGAGCAGTGACCATAGATAAAGGGTTGGTCAAGGGAACTTCTGAGTTCTGGGGACGGATGGTGGAGTAGGTGTATTTATAGGGGTCTTCAATGGGTAGACAACGTGCCAACACGTTCCCATTGGGAGGAATACTTGTTCTCTTTTGTCAGGTTGGATTTCTTCGCTTGTCTTTCTGAAGTGAGTTTTTTCTTGGGTTCATTAGGGGGCTAATTTTCCTTCTCCCGAAGAACAGGATTTGGCTGGGTTAATAGATCATACTTAGTATCATTTAAGGCAGCCAAAGTTAGGGCAGTGGCTGGAGGCGCTATTCCCTCTGCTGGCTTGATGATAGCAGTCTTCTCTGCATCAAAGGCTTCCTCAAGGTTTGCTATCGCTGAGTAACGTGAGCCAGGGTTTGATAGAGTGCCTTGGATTGAAGAAGGAGCCAACGATGGGCCTACTAATGAGTCCTGGATGGGAGGTTGTTGTTCAAAATTTGCAGGAACGTTAGTGCTTGCCTGATTGACTCCGTGGGGCTTAATACTTTCTTCTGACTTCTGCGCTTTCTGCTTTGGGCTAACATCCAGCAGCCATAAGCGTTACAGAGCTCTGGTCTTTCGATCTCAATAACATCTACCTTGGGGTTTTCAAGTTGGCCCTCATTTTCCTCCATATCATTAGTTGTCTCCATATTAATTTTCAGCCAAGTCTCCAGTGTGTGACCATACTTTCCATAGTGAAAGCAAATTAGGTGAAGACCTTCATATTCCATAGGCCAAACTCTTCTCCTAAACTGAAACTTCCAAACCAAAGGTTTATTTAGGTCAATCTCCACACTAACCCGGGCGTACTAACCTCGAGAAACCTTTAGTGTAGTCTCATCAACTCTTAGGGTACGACCAATTTTATCTCCAACTCGTGTTAAGAACACTTTATTGAAATACTGATAGGGAGTTTGGGAACCCTAATCTAGACTGCTGCCTTCTTGATTCTGTACGTTTATGGATCAAACGAAGGAAACCTTAAGTGTAGGGAGGGAAGGCCCCCTTGCCCTGCTTCGACTTTCAATGTATACTAGAGGAGGAGTTGATTGACTTGGGCAGAGATGAGTTGCAGAAGAGAAATGGAGAAGAAAGGAGAAGGATGAAATGACAGTATTTTGTCTAAAAATTTAAGCAATGATGGGCTAAATGGAAACGTTAATAATGGGCCCAAATATTTGAACTCATATGCTGGAAGTATTGTAAAACACAAGCTTGTTGGAACAAAGGTCATCTCTACCCCCTTAAAATTACAATTTTCATTTTTAACACACAAATAAAAGATGTCTCTTTAACGCCATTGTTTTGAAATGATTCCGAGAAATAACACTTATATATAATTTATATTTTTATCTTTTTTTATGTTTTTTCTCTCTCTTCTCTCTCTCTCCCCTCCTCCTCCCTCCCCTCCCCCTCCTCCCTCATCACTGTCTCCCCCCGCTGCTCCCTCTCCTCCGCCCCCCTCCTCCCCTCCTCCTCCGCCACTCGTCTTCCTCTCCCTCCCCGACGGTCCTCTCCTTGTCAACTCTCTTCCCCTGCCCTCCTCCCTCTCCTCACTTCCCCCTCCTCCCCTCCCCTCCTCTCCTCTCTCGTGGACTTCTCCCCTGGTCCTCCCTGTCCTCCCCCGTCTCCTCCCTCTCCTACCCTCCCCCTCCCATGCGACAGTCATCTCCCCTCCCCTATATTTTTTCACTGATTTTTCTGATCCATCCCTCAAGCTGTAGACGTTGTTGTAGTGGTGAAGGGCAGCAGACGACTAGGTAACGACTAGAAGGAAGGTTGCTAACGGCAGATGCTTGTAGAGGGGAAAGGGAGTGGGAAAGGAGATGGTGGGGCAGTTGTGGAGGAGAGGCGGCAGATTTTGGAAAGGGGGAAAAATTAGGATTTGTAGGTGTTTAGTGGTGTATATATAAGGTTTTATTTTAGGGAATAAAATTTTTTTAGGTGTTATTTTTTGAATTTATTTTTAAAGATGTTAATTGTGGAAAGTGGTATTTTAAATGTGTATAGATGTGTACATTGACCAGGTTGTGGAGCTGTGGTGATTGGAGCAACTAATAAAACACCATCAAAATAAATTAATTGCTGAATTTTAATTTTCAATCTATTTAATTATTGTAAAGATGACCAACACAACAAATTATTTGTTTTAAAAATAAAAGATATAAATTCCAAAATCTTAAAAAAAAAATTAATATAAAATATAATTGTGTAGAAAAAAGATATTTTAAAATCAAAATGGCTTATTACTTGTTAATATTAGAATTTTTTTATTCGGTCCATGTATTAAAATGTTTCTATTGAAGTACATAGTAGGAAGGTTCTTAGTTGAGTTTAAATAAGTTTATGAATTAATTGTTGATTGTTGAATGTGTTAATAATTTTCATTTTCAATAAATAAAATTAGTCATAATCACAACATACAGTGAATAATTTAACCCAAAAATTAAGAAAGAAATTCGACAAATAAAAAGAATGTAGATGTTTGAAAATATAACTAATCAACCTTTATTCTTTTGCAAGTTGAGGGAGAAATACTTCTTTCTTTAAATTAAATAAAAACTAACAATAATACAATATAATATTTCTGCTAAGTTAATTTCTTCCCCAATATCCATCTACAACACATTTCATCTCATTAAAGGTCACTTTATTTCTTATTTCATCTCTTTCTCTTTTTTATTGCATCCTAAAAATGAAATCATTATTAGTGCATAATTGTTATTATTGATGTATGAGATATCAATTTAATTTAAGATAAAGTATGTTAAACTAATTAATTTCGACTTATTAATTTTTATATGCATCAAAATTCTTTTTTTAATGATGCATAGAATTTTTCTTTAATTAAAATGCTGCCCCCTTAAATAATTTTCTAGTTCCGTTACTGTCAAAGTGTAACCGGGTCAGACTCATTGTCTACATTATAATATTGTGTAAACTACTCACTTCTAAGTCAAGGTCCACCTATCTTTTCACATCTTTATAAATACTTTTATGCAGTTTAAATTGTGTAGAAATTCCCGATTATAGTTTTATATATGTTAACATGCCCAAACATGTCAAAATCGTTTCAACTGTTGTATCTAAAAATCTTGTCTGATATTTCGGTTGGATTGAACGTTTTTCCATAATGATAAAATACTGCTCAACTCAAATCTCTTCATTTACGCAAAATTTCTCTCTCTGTATCTAAACAAATCAACTGTCTCTTAGTCTCCTTCCTCTCTGTTTTTTTTTTAATTTTCCATGGTTTCACTATCTCATTCTCTCCATGTTCTTATTTTAAGTTTTTTTATATGAATGAACCTGTATTCACAACTGTTTGTTGATTGTTGTTCTTCTTTCTTGCATGTTATCGTTTGTTGCAGGTTGTTTTGTTTAGATTTTTGCAGAGTTTCATAAAAATTTGATCTTTAGCTTTTTTTAAAAGATATTATATATTCTTCATTATTTTGTTATGTTGATAGTTGTTGTTCTTGTGTTCGAAATGTCCTTAAAAAAGGAAGGTGGAAAGAAAAGGGAGGAAGCTCTAGAATTGTCAAAGGTAGAATCTTTTGTGTTAAAAAAGCATAAAGATGGTATACTAACATCTCAGAAGATATTTTCTTTTGTTTATTTTTGTTGATTTTTATGTTATAGGGTTTTCCCACTATTTTTATACTTTATTTTGTTTTATGAACACGTATGAACCGATATGAACTTAAGTTATTTTATTGGTATTGTTTAATGTAATGATTGTTTGTTTTTTTTTTTGACAACTCAAATACTAGTTTCATTCCATAATATCATTGGCTAAGTCAGCCAGAATACGTTCCGGGGCTCCATGATCCCATATATGGAGACCTGGACGAGAACCAAAAGCTCTACCTAGATGATGAGCCACTTGGTTCGCATATCGCCTAATAAACTCAACTTTCACATTACTTAAAGCTGACAAAATATCTCTACAGTCTAAAATTAAGAGCCCAAAATACGAATCCAGAAATACATTGCTATTAACTGCTCCAACTGCATTCCAGCAATCAAATTGAATGACATAATTGGAGCCTCCTTTCTCCTTAATCCATGTTAGAGCCTCACGTATTGCTAAGGTTTCCAACACCAATGGGTTGCAAATGAATGGGTATTTATTGACTTTAGCCCCTTGAAACACGCCTCCATCATTACTGCAAACAAAGGAAGTGGCTCCACATAAATTAAAAGTTGTTGCATCCACTGTAATTGAATGTCAACCTCTTCTTGGCTTCTTCCAACGTTCCACAACCCCTTCCTCACCATTATTTGGCTCCTGTTGTACATCGAAGCTTGCAGCCTGATTCCAGTACCTGTCTAACTCATGGCTCTGCTTAAGGATCTCTCTCACTGTCTTCAATTTATTATCCCAAACCATGGAATTTCTGTTCTTCCAAAGAGCCCAACAAATCGCAGCTATGAGACTCCATTTATTTTTGTCTGACCAGTCCAGCTTTATGCTAAGCCATTCAATGAATGTAGAACCTTGTTCAACAAAGCTCCCAATTCCTGATGCTACCCAAGCAGATTTGGCTACGTCACATTGTACAAGTGCATGCATAATGGATTCATCACAACCTCTACAAATTGGACATACACTAGAGTCAATAATTTTCCTTCGAGTGAGCCTTTCTTTAGTTGGCAAACAATTTATTGCTGCCCTCCAGAGTAAGTTGATGACCTTTGGTGGAGCCTTAATTCTCCATAACTTCTTCCAGATGGGATCTGTTTGACCAATTTGTGTTGCCCCTTGGCTATTTAATTTCTTATAGCCTTCCTTGACAGAAAATGCCCCTGAATCGTGACCATTCCAAAACCAACTATCCTCCGTACTTCTTGAGCTCAATGGAATTGATAGTATAGCTTGTTGATCCATATCATTGAATATTCTGCCAATTTTTAAAACATCCCAACAACGTGTGTTTGGCAAAAACAGGTCAGACACTAAGAGTCTCCTTCTAGAGGATTGACTGGTGTAGTAATGAAACCTGTTTCAGTTTTTGCTAGCCAAGGGTCATGCCAAATTCTTGTGCTTCTTCCATTTCCAATCTTCCTTCTGCTGCCTTTCCTAATTATTTCACTTCCTATCCAAATACTCCTCCATATTGCGCTTGAATTATCTATTAGTTTGGCCTCCAAAAAGGAGCTCTCATGAAAATATTTTGCTTTCAAGACTCGGGCCATCAAGCAGTCAGGAAATTTTATGATCTGCCACCCTTGCTTAGCTAACAAGGCTTTATTGAAATTGTTTAGATCTCGAAATCCTATTCCTCCACTATCTTTACGAACACATAGCTTTTCCCATTTCATCCATTTAACACCACCTCTTCCCTCTCCTCCTCCCCACCAATAGGCATTCATAATTCTATGAATCTCATTACACGTAGTGTCCAGCAATAGATAAAGACTCATTGCGTACGTTGGTAGTGCCTGCGCAACAGTCTTTAATAGGATTTCTTTGCCTGCTCGTGATAAGGGTCTGCCTTGCCAAGAGCAAATTCTATTCCTCAATTTTTCTTTAATAAAATCGAACACCTCCTTCTTTTTCTGTCCCATCATGATTGGTAGCCCTAAGTACTTGCAGTGTCCTTGTTGCTCCTCCACGCCTAGTAAATTCTTCATCTCTATCCTGAGCTGTGCACCCACATTATGGCTAAAAATTACAGATGATTTTGAAAATTTTACTTCTTTTCCCGAGGCAATCTTGTAAGTTTCGAGGATGGCTTTAACATTCTGAGTTTCATTCATACAAGCTTTGAAGAACAGAAAAGCATCATCTGCAAAAAATAGGTGAGATATGCTAGGAGCTGTTCTCGCAATTTTGCATCCATGGTAGTCTCCTGATTTCTCTTTATTTTTTATCAAGGAAGTTAATCCTTCAGCCCCTAAAATAAATAAGAAAGGAGAAATCGGATCTCCTTGCCGCAATCCTCTACCTGGCACAATCGGACCAATGATTCGATCCCCCAACACCACATTATAAGTAACTGATCGAACGCACATCATGACAAGATTAACCCATCTTCTACAGAATCCCAGCGCAGTTAGCACCTGTTCCAAGTATTTCCATTCCATTCTATCATACGCCTTCGCGATGTCAATTTTCATTGCTACATAGCCTGTTTTTCCTCTCCTTTTACCTTTTAACCAGTGAACTATTTGATTGGCAATAGTGATGTTGTCCGTAATTAATCTCCCAGCAACAAATCCACTTTGATTTTTGTCTATTATTCCTGGTAGAATAAGACGTAAGCTTGTAGCAAGAACCTTGGACACAATCTTGTAAATGACATTACAGAGGGCAATAGGTCGTAACTCCTTCATGTTAGTAGGTCTGCTCTTCTTTGGTAGCAAGACAAGGTTGGTGCGATTGATCTCCTCAGGTAAAGTACCTGCATTGAGCCAATGTAGACATGCCAGAGTAACTTCATGCCCCACTACAGGCCAGTACTTTTGGTAAAAGGCTGCATTAAAATCATCCTCTCCGGGCGATTTATCTTTGTGCATTGAAAATACAGCTGTCTTGACTTCGTCAGGAGTGAAAGACATAATCAGTAATTCATTATGGCGTTCTGTTACTTTCTGCTCAATGGATGAAACCACCTCCTCCATCTGACCTTCCCCTGCACAAAAAAGATCTTTAAAATAATTAGCAACTAATTCATCCAATTGGGCACCTTGGTGTACCCAATTACCATCTGCATCTTGAAGAGAGGTTATCATTAGTTTCTTCCTCCTCCCATTGGCAAAGTTATGAAAGGCTTTCGTGTTTAAATCTCCACTTTTCAACCAGAAGATCTTTGCTCTCTGCCTCTAAAAGTCTTCTTCACATTTCAAGAGCCGCTGCAATTCTATCTTAGCTCTCGTGAGTGCTTCTGAATCAATTATAACTCTTGAGCCTTTAAACCTACATATATTTTCTTTTTGGAACTTCACCCTTTCTTTAATTTGATGAGACAACTTCCTTCCCCATGCATCTAGAGCCTCACCACATCTCTT
>CANYCX010626834.1:0-16594 GCA_948193385.1 Breynia disticha f. nivosa
CATTCATTCAAAATCATTGAGTCTTGTTTAATGTGATCGCATGAATGTATTCTTAGATGATGGGATTGATTGTGTGTGAGTGAGAAATGGGTGCCATATTTTGATTAATGGATGATGAGTTTATTATGTTGTGAACTATGACATGAATATATGTGTATGTAACTATTTCCATATTCTTATGTGATTATGTGTGCAATTAAAGAAAATGTAGTGATTGATGAGCTAGATAGGATGATAGTTTTGTTGGATAAAAGTTGGTTATTGGTATATGTTGGTTGAGGATTTGAATTGGAATGTTAATGGTGTTAGGAAAGATTTGAAATTGTATGGTATGCTTGTTGAATGATTCACATAGGAAACCAGAGATCCACACGGGGTGGCAGCTAAGTACGTGCAGTCGTTGTGATCACACGTACTTCAGCTATGACCACGCGTTTATCTGTTCCTGAAATACGCGTGGTCGCAGCGACAACGTGTAGTTGACCACCACTACACGTAGTTCAGAAATGATCACGCGTGAATCGTTGATTTCTGATTTTTGGAGAATGCTTATGTAGGGTTATTAGTTTAAATAGATTCCTGCTTGAATGTTTAACTGCAATGTGGTTGTCTGATGATGTGAAATTGACCATGATCTTATGTTTACTATGGTTTGAACATATATTATTGAATGAAATGAGGAGTGTTGTCCATTTGGTAAATGTTGGTTACTGAGTCTCGCGACTCACTCCGTTTTGTGCCTGCCGTGTGGGCAGGGAATTGAGGGAATTCACTTTTGTATGAGAAGGGTAGACAATCGCTTGATCCCGACTCTGACATTAGAGATCAAAGAACTAAGGTGGGCTGTGCACGAAGATGAATTTTGTTTTGAGATAGTGCATGTTTTTTATGTTATGGTTATAATTGAAATGGAATTGAATCGATTCCTTTTCTCTCATAACCTCAAACATTTTGTACCTTGGTTGGTTTTGAAAACAAACCTTCTCAAAACATTGTAAAGTGATATTTCTATTGATGAATGAGTATATATTTTCTTTTAAAGTTGTGTTCTTTACTTAGTATTTCAAATATTTGATGTCCGGATCTAATTATCATCTCGAGTGAATTAATATAATAACATAAGATGATAGTCAAAATTGGGTGTCACATTTGGTGGTATCAGAGCCTAGGTTGTTAAAAACCTCAGTTCCTAATGTCATGGGTCTCTAAATCTGTATTATATGGATTTCTAAAATGAGTTTCATTGCATGCATGCAAGATTTTTGGATTGTGCATTGTTTCTTCATACTTTTTAAATGGGAGTCTTTTTCCTCATTTTTATGATTTAGAATGGAGGAGGAACAAGGAGATAGTGCATAGGCAGCCGCTGGTTCTTCTGACTCGGTACAGGAGAATGTTAATGTCCCCAATGCAAGTGAACAAACACCTACCAACCCTCAGGCAGAAGCTCAGCCTCAGGCTGTCCAACAACTCTTAGATCTGATAGGGGCAACTGTGAGGGAACAATTACCTCAAGCCCAGAGGCTAGAAATTGATAAAAATTATGAGCAGATTCAGAAGTTGGGAGGAAAGCCTTTCTTGGGCACCACAGATCCCTCTATTGCTGAGGATTGGCTTAGGGACACTAAGAGAGTTCTTAGAAGGATGAATTGCACCTCTGTGCAAAAAGTTCAATATGCTACTTCATTGTTGGAGGGAGAAGCAGTTAATTGGTGGGATATGGTCCCTAGGAGCACAAATGAGCCACTCACTATGACATAGGAGGAATTCCAGAGGATCTTTACTGAAAAGTACACTCCACCAATGTACAGGAGAGAGAAAAAGGCAAAGTTCCTGAAGTTGGAGCAGGGAGAACTCTCAGTGGCAGACTATGAGGTGAAATTCACCCGACTCTCCAAATACGCGCCAGAGGAGGTGGTAACGGATGAGTCAAAGAGAGACTGCTTTGAGATGGGGTTGAAGAACAGCTACTCAGCTCTGCTTGTTGCTGCCTTGAGAGCAGAGAAAACTCTGGGAGAGGAGAAGCCTCCATAGTCCAAGAAAGCCAAACAAGAGGAAAGCTCTAGAGGGGCGAAGAACTTCAGTTCACAGGGGTCCAGAATGACCAAATCCAATAAGTTTGGTGGCAGAGGAGCAGGGTCTTCAGGCAGACCTTTTTCTAGACACAGTGGACAGAGTGTGTCTGAGGGAAGGAAGCGATCAGATATTGTCTGCTTCTATTGCCAAAGGAGAGGGCACATGGCGAAAGATTGCTTCCAGAGGCAAAATGATGAAGCAAAGGCACAGAGTTCCCATAACAGTGTAGCGGATAAAATGAGGAGCACAGTTGGAAATAGAGGCAGGAGAGCACAATTTGGACGAGCTGGAACACAGTCTAGGGGTTCCCGACCTAATCAGCCACCAGCCCCAAACACACCTCAGGCCAGGGTCTATGTCATAGCCCGAGCAGATGCAGTGGATGATCCGAATGTGATCTCTAGTACTGTTTATATTTTGGGTTTCCTATTTACATGCTTATAGATTCTGGTGCATCGTGCTCATTCATTGATTATGACCATCCATTGAAATTTAATGTGGGGGTAGAGGATTTCGATTACATAATAGAGGTGTCGATGTCGTCTGGGGAGTTGGTGAGACTGAAAAAGGCAGTCAAAGCCTGCCCAATAGTAATAGGTGACCGTGAATTCTGGGCGGATTTGGTGGTGATCTGTTTAGAGAATTTTGGGTTGATTTTGGGTATGGATTGGCTTTCAAAACATAAGGCCATGGTTGATTGTTTTTCGAAGGAGGTGTTCATTGATGTTGAGGGACGGAAGGACGTACTATTTGTGGGAGATAGAAGGGTAGTGCCTTCCTATCTAATATTCGTCGTACAAGCTGTGAGCTTGATAAAAGATGGTTGTGAGGCGTATCTGGCCAGTGTGATGGATACCACGAACACCAGTGTGGGGGTGTCTGAAGTTCCAGTGGTACGTGAATATCCGGATGTATTCCAATAGGATTTCCCTAGATTACCTCCTAACAGGGAGGTTGAATTGGAAATTGAAACTGTACTAGGGACAGCTCTAATATCGATAGCACCCTATCGAATGGCGCCAGTAGAATTGAAAGAACTGAGGAAGTAGTTGCAGGAATTGCTTGATAAGGGGGTTATACGGCCTAGTATTTCTTCGTGGGGAGCGCCAGTGTTGTTTATAAAGAAGAAGGATGGTAGTATGAGGCTGTGTATTGACTACAGTCAGTTGAATCGAGTGACGATAAAGAATAAATATTTGTTACCCCAAATAGACGATCTTTTGGATCAGCTGAGAGGCACAAAAATTTTTTCTAAGATCGACCTAAAGTCGAGGTATTGGCAGCTGAGAGTGGAGGAAAAGTCAGTGCCTAAGACAGCGTTCAGGACCCGATATGGCCATTTTAAGTTTACGGTGATGCCATTTGGGCTGCGTTCATGTCCCTAACGGACAAAATTTTCCAGCCCTATCTGGAAACCTTTGTGGTAGTCTTCATTGGCGATATCCTCATTTACTGTAAGAGTAGAGGAGAGCATGAGGAGCATCTTCGGGTGGTATTGCAGATATGGAGGGATAGACAGATGTATGCTAAGTTCTCCGAATGTGAATTCTGGCTGGAAGAGGTTGCATTTTTTGGTCATGTGATTTCCAGACATGGCGTGCAACCCAATCCCTCAAAGATTAAAGCTGTGGAAGACTAGAAGGCTTCGAAGAATATGACCGAAATACGGAGTTTTCTAGGCGTGGCAGGATATTATCGGCAGTTTATCCAGGATTTTTCAATCCTTGCGAGGTCGTTGACCAGTCTGTTGAGGAAGAATGCCAAGTTTGAGTGGAATGAGAAATGTCAAGGCAGTTTTGAGGAGATTAAGAAGAGGTTGACGAAGGCTCTGGTATTGACTTTACCGTCAAAGGATGGAGAGTACGTGGTCTACACTGATGCTTTTAGGATGGGCTTAGGTGGTGTGTTAATGCAGAATGGTAAAGTGATTGCATATACATTGAGGCAATTGAGGCCATATGAGCTAAAATATTCGACACACGACCTGGAACTTGCTGCTATCATACATGCTTTAAAGACTTGGAGGCATTATCTTTATGGAGAAACCCTCAAAATCTTTATTGATCATAAAAGTTTGAAGTATGTTACTACCCAGAAGGAGTTGAACCTCAGACAAAGGAGGTGGATTGAATTGCTAAAGGACTAAAATTGTTCCATTGAATACCATCCTGGGAAAGCTAATGTGGTGGCCGATGCTCTAAGCAGGAAATCTCAGGTGAAGGAGGATGTTATATCCTATAGTGTGGAGTCCTTATTTCAATGAGAGAACTACGGTTGGAACTTCAGGTGATTGAGGAAGGGTTCTTTGCAAATATATCAATGAGACCGATATTAAGAGAGAGAATAATGGAAAAGCAATTGAAGATGAGAAGATAAGGTTTGCTAGAAAGAAAGTGGAACGGGGAAGAGAGACTCCCTATGATCTGGATGAGCAGGGAATTCTCCATTATGGGAAGAGGCTATGTGTGCCACATTTGTCGGAACTGAAAGAGGATGTGGAACTTATTTTTATAAACCTGTAATCCCTAGTAAACAATATTCTTTGATAATAATAATTATATCAAAAGGAAATCAGAGGAGAGATAAAGTGAAATCTTCATTTTACACAAACTCGAGCCTAAAACATCAATATCATAAAAGTATTTTACAGTGAAAATAGTAAGAAGTTTGAAAACATTTCAAACTCAAAAGAACATCATTTACAAATACGTACAACAACTGTACAAATCCAAAATATCAAAAATGAAAACTGGAGCTCGACCTCTGATGTAAGCTCGGAAAGCACTGATCAGCTAAAAATAAAAAATAAAAAAATAAAAAAAAATAAAAAAAAAATAAAAAAAATAAAAGCACTGATCAGCTCTGTGGTCTAGTAACAGGCAGCTACCTACGATATGCCCAATCATTTAAAACAATAACGGGTGAGTATAAACAATAATCAGTAAGTATTCTTAGCTTTTAACGTAAATGATGTGCAGGGGAAAGTATAAATCAGCACGATGACGTGCCTATATATCTTGTTCCTAGGCATCCATGAATGTCAGACAAATAGTTTCATACAGATATCAAATAGCACACAGCTTAACAATCCACACAGTATACTATTAGAAGTATAGTTTCACACAGAACAGCTATATTGTATACAACAATATCAACAGATCGTAAACTATCGTCCACACAGGAATTTACATCTATAAATAGGCACACAGCCAATCAGATCACACAGATCTCAAAGTATGACATAAATGCAATTATATGCAATGAAATGTCAATGTTAATGCAATTCCACACAGGATGACCCGGGTATCAGGACCGCACACAGCTCAGTCCTTAAATACTGTCTCTTTATCACACAGAAGAGATATCAGACCGCACACAACTCAGTCTATTGATCCACACAGGTAAGTCCACACAGGAATAATAATAATTGCCACACATGCTTATCACACAGGCTCGTGTCACACAGTATATGATATGTAAATGTATGAATGAAATCAATATGAAAATCATTCATAATCGTACATAATACAGCTCACACAGAGCAAATCATATCCACACAGGTACAGCTCACACAGAGCACAGAATACCACACAGCTAGATCAAAGACAACATATCAAACTCGTACAATAGGCAATTACCACAAAGGTATAACATATCATCTCAATCAAAACATACCACACATGTAAGCAATTCATTAATACATTCGTATCGATCATCAATCAAACATCACATTCATTATGGTTCAACTAAAAACATAGCAACTCAGCATAGCATTATAGGCCCTCTACCTTAACTTTGCTTAATCAATGTAATTTCAATTCAATTACGAATCAATTAGTAAGCGTAAGAACACTTACCTTAAAATCAAGCTAAACTCAACAAACTAAACTCCAGATCAAACTCCTCCTAACAGTCGTACAGATCCTCCTATACAAAAATAACCATTCATACATTGATTTCAACTTAATTCCATTCAATATATAAGAATTCAACAAGAATTCCAGTTTAATATCAACCATTTGTAAAACTAACATAAACCTTAGGTTTATACCCTTTTTCCATCAATTTCTCCACTCAAACTCATCCTAACATATATCTACTATCAAATTCCATCTTCTTAACATTAATATCAACAAATTTTCATCAATTTCCATCAATTAACCTATTCATTTTATCCAGTAAAACCAACCTTAAACCTTAAATCAACCATATATCAATCTTCCTACCATCTTACCTTATCGATTTTCTTGCAAGAAATCAACTCCTCTCCTTCAAAAATCACTTCCTTGCTGATTTCTCAAACTTCTCAGCTGTACTATGATGTTTCTCTGCAAAAATTTGGTTTGGAAATGTAAAAGTGAACCTTTGCGGCTTATCGAAAGAAACTTATATTTTTTTCCAGAAAATAGCACGCCACGCGTGGTGGAATGGAACTATGCGTTATCGGCACGACTGTGCGTACTTCCTTGTCCACTGCGCGTACTCTTTAATTCTAGATTTCTCCAATTTTCTTCGATTGTTTCTTGTCAACTGTATATCAACCTTTCATATACCTTAATATATTAATGTTTAAACACTTATTTATCGTCATTTAATGACGAAAAATATCCAGAATGTTACAAAGTGTCCTTACTTCTCATGGAATGTAAATATATATATATTTTTTAGAGAAAGATGGATTTATCATATTGGCTCACTCCAAGTAAGAAGTAGTTTTTAATTCTACTAATTACACCTCATCGAATTCTACTTTGTTTAGGATTAGAATGTGCACTTCAGAAGTTGCAAAGAATTAGGCATAAACTGTGCACTAAACCATTTACTTGCTAGTTTGTCATTCTGGACAAAATGGTGGAAACGATTTGGTGCATGGTTTGTGAAGCATGTTTGCATTTCATTTTCAGTTCTTGATGCATAGTTTCATCCAAAATCAATGCACGACTTAGAAAACAACTGGCTCAGCTCGTATTGTAGCTCGTGCACATCCCATTTTCACATCAAAACATTCAATTTCAATCCATATGCATTCCATTTCGATCACATACCAATCACACATGATTTCAACATCATTAAACACACTCACAACAATTCAAAACACCTCATTGTGTCAACAACACATCAAGAAGCTAAGTTTTTTTTTTCAAATGTTATGCATTCACCTCATTTTTCACATGTACAAACCATTTCACATTTAATGCTTCACAATCATTCATGTTTAATTCGTGCATAATATTTCGTTGGTCATATAACTTAAACGTCAAAATGCTCATTGATGCATTGCGATGCATATTTTTCTTCTTTTCTTTTCTTGCAACCTTAGTGCTCCAACATTTTTCTTGCTTCCTTTGACGCCAAATAATAATTCTTGCGTCCATTAACACCCAATAATAAATCTTTCATCCTATGACGTCCATTTTCCTACAAGCCCATTGATTCCTCTACTTGACCTCCTTGTCCATTGACACCTCTAATGCAACCTCTGTGCGCATTGATATCCCTAATGTAAAATGCATGAGATGCTATGATCATGAATGCACACACTTAGTAATGCAGTAAACCATAAACATGTCATCTGTGCATTCACAATCATTATCAATCATGTTCATCTCATTCATTTACCACGTTTCAAATCTTTTCTCAAAACCATCCATGAACCTTGGTCATTGCATAATCCAAACAAGTAATCAAAATCAACTATAGGCTAACGGCCATACAGAAAGATCATATCATTTCTTTCCAAAACACATTCTCATGCAACAAACACATACATATACTTAATTAAAACCATATAAGATTAACCATGAATAGGCAATCAATGGGTAAGCAAGTGTTTGAGTGTACACTAACATCACAAGTTTGAGCTACTCTTGCTCCTCCTATAACTACTCTAACTCGACATCTTTACCATCTCCTAAAAATAATACACATTATGCAAGAATATACACAATGAACTAAAAATCATTTCTTTTTATTTTTTACGCGTAAAGTTCATTTTTTCATCGATTTACCATTTTCCTCATGTTTCTAAATCATCTTAACGCATATATGTCATCCTCTCACTTTAAAGCTCTCTTCTTTACATTTAAAACCTACTTACACCTCCTACTTCCTCTTTTTCGCTCTTTACCATTCCAAGTTACCATGTTTCTTGGTTTTTGTACCCCATGTTAGTCCTACGCATGTTTTTGTAATCTCTCTCGTTCATTACAACCCCTTACTCTTCTTCACTCAACTAAAGGTCACAACTTTCTTCTCTACTAAACTCACAACTTGAAACCCATTTCACTTCTCCACTCTAATATTTACACTAACACTTAGGACACCATGCAACCACCTATTATTTTTCCCTTCCATTTCTTTGCTTTAACTTTTACAAAATTACCAACAAGTTAGAGACTTACCTTGTCTGAGGTTTTCCTCCTAAGTAAGATACTCCTCCTGGTGTGGGTGTTAAAGCTCTGATGGTTATGAGTGGTGGGAAAAGTTGGTAGAGGTGTTTGGTGGTGGTTTTAGGTTGTGGAAGTTCTACTTGTGGGTTAGGAAATGTGTGTGTATGTTAGAATGAAGTTTTACCTCAATTATGTCCCATTTAACCCACTTTTTTGACTCAAACGGTTTGGTGCATGGTATAGGCAAACTGTTTCATTAATCTTTTTGAAATTTCTTCAGAATGCACTAAATAGTATGGTGCACGATTTGTGCAAATTGTGCACACTACAGAAAAATTGCTTTATTGTTACGAATTTTTTGGTCATAATAAGCATGTATTTCATCACAATATAGTTATTATGATGAAAATTTTAGTCACCATTATGGTCAAAAACTATCTATCGCGCCCAAATCACAAATACCATTTTTTGATATAAAGTATAGAATTTTGGCAACAATTTTTTTATCAAAAACAACAACACAATAACCGAAGAGATATAAGAAAGATGAATAGAATGCATCCTTTAAAATGTTTGACCATTGTTTAGTCGTATACAAAATAATGTTGTAAAACTAATGCGGAAGCTATGGAAATCGATTGACCAATCAATGTATGTAAATCATTTTTCTATACTAATGTTTGTACTAATTTTACGAAGTTGTATAAAATCCAAAATAAGCTAGGAGCCACGACCTTCACAAATATATCGCACTACTAGCAAACCATAAAAGTAGTCCCACCGCACGCTACTATCGCTCTGCATATTTACACAATACACACACACACGTGAGTAACTAAATACTCAGTAAGTGCACTTTAAAACACTTACCAAAGTAATTAATGCATAGGTACTCATTTTTTGGAGTGTTTTAGATACATTACGAAGTAAGGTATACATTCTCATTTAAGTCCCAACCGATCTATCCATTAAATTTCTTCAAATTTAAGCAGAAACATGTACAAGAGGCACGGGCGTGCTAGTGGAACGAACCTTGTACTCATCCACATTAAGAACAGCAATTTGGCACGGGTCGTGACAATAAGCACGACCATCATGCTGTAAAATTTTGAGTTTTAATGGCCCGGCACGCTGCCCATGCTGGTCAGCACGACGGGCGTGTCGACCTCTTGGTTTACTTAAACATGCAATTTTCAAGCAACAATTCAAGCAACATTTCACACAACATTTCACGTAACTCATGGAATAACACTCATATATTTTTTCATCAAATTTTAGCAACAAACAACACCAAAACACTTCACAATATCTCATCAACAATCCACATTTCATTCAAGCCAAGGTTTATATCTCATCTTAGGTTTCATCCAATATTGTAGTGAGACCAAATTAATTACATTAATTTCCTTTGTTTAGTTCCTCTTTCTTACTATTTAGTTTCCTTTTTAATCACTCAACTTGACATTTAACTCAAAGAACAACCAAAATGCTTGAAACATCAACATCCTCACTTTGCTAAGACAAACACAATATCATTCTTATTCACATAGGCAAATCAATCAAACAAGCCATACAAGACAATCCAACATTCCATTACATTCCACAATCATTCCTAACTCAAGAAAAATCATAACATATCTATGATTCAAGATGGCATTCATAAATCACAACCAAAACATACAATCTCATATGAATGTCAATGAATGCCCAATGCATATGTCAATGTGTTCCACACACAAAATGTCTCGAGATTTCACTCATTATCTTTTAAGTTGAAGGATCTCTCCTTCGTGAGCACACGCTCTTTAATTATCGATGATGAGCACATGCTCCATTTTTTGTCGGGTTTTCTTAGGGTCTTCCCTATTAAGCACATGCTCCCATTTATATTGAGGGATCTCTCCCTATTGAGCACACACTCCTATTGTTCATTTATTATCTCACTATGAACATATCACACCATGCTCATGTCAACGTCATTATGTCATGAATGCAACCACGACCATTTCATCATACATGCCTCATGCATTTTCAACAATGATTCCACATTAAGCCCAAAACCAATCTAGCACTTTTCATTCCATAATCACATATATCAATGATTGTCATCATCACAAGGCATCATATATATTATTTAAATCAATGAACTCGTACGTAACATAATATGACACATTACCATCAAAAAAATACATTCAGTCATCCAATAACACAATCCATACAAATCACATGCAACTCGCATAAAATGACGCTAAGCAATCAAGTCCATTTTAGGATGCATTCGACTACCATGTCAACATATGTAATAACAATCGAATATGCTTAACCATACGAATGCAAGACATACAATGGTAAGTGTTGTTGGGCACTTACCTCGAAATTTACGAAGTCAGTGTATAGCTCAACTCCTGACCGATCTCTGAATTTAGTCTCCTATAATATATAATCATACATTTATGTCAAAAATTCTAACATCTCAATTAAAATCCCCAAATTTCTCTCTTAACATCAACCTTAAATGTCTCATTTTCGTTCTAGTTTCCGTTTTCACTCGCTTAAATTATCCACATTACTTTTATTAACCCTATTAACACTAACCATATACATTACAACACACCTGTCATCATTTTCCCCAATAATCTCACAAATTCGTAATATCCTCTACTCACTTTTCTCAGAAAATGATTCATAATTACATAAAGGATTAAGGTTTACCTTTTCCCCACTTGATTCAGATAAGAATCCACCGATTCCTACTCAAGAATCTCTCTCAATCGACTCTAAGGTTCACGTTTTCTATGTAGGTTTTGGTTTGGGTAAAAAGTGTGTCTTTTCTCGCTCCTTTTCTCATAAAACGTGTTTTTAAATGCTCAGCACGCCCCTCTGGCATGACTCGTGGCATCCAACGTGCTGATTAAATTTTTAGTCTAAATCGACACGACCGTGCCATGATTGTGTCTGGGTCGTGCTAGTCTATTTTCCAGCTATTTTTGATCCGTTTCAACTCGGTTTGACTCGTATCGACTCACACCATTTACAATTATTTTTCTAAACAATTTTGGCTAATTTTTGGGGCGTTACACTATCCATCCTAATCAGTCTAAAATTAGTTGTTGTGACGAATTTTATTTTTTCACAATAAATGTCAACATATAGTGATGAAATTTTGTTTTGTCGCTACAAAGGTGCTATTTTATGACAAATATCTATCAAAAATATATGTTCATTCCGTTACAAAAATGATCTTTCCACAATAAATTATTGAAACTAGATGAGTTTACGACTTTGTTGTGACAAAATAAATTTTGTGACAAACTATTTTCATTACAATTTGTTCAATAGAAGTCATATTTTGTGACGAAATTACTTTGTTATAAAGTGTACGTCATTAATGATTATTGATTTTACCACTATATATTTACAATATGACTAAGTTAAATTTTGTCACAATATCTTTAGTCATATAATTTTATTTTATAATACGACCAAATTAGATTTATCACAATATCTTTACTCATATAATTTTATTTTATAATATGACCAAATTAAGTTTTTTTTCATATACATATATGTGGAGAGATAATAAAAAAATATGTAATTAATTATTTATTTAAAAAAAACATTTAAGCATATATATTTGCAATATTTAAGAATTAATAAAATTTTTAAAAGAATATTACAACTATTTTAACATCCCAAATGTCTAGCATTGTCGTTGAAATAAAAAAAAAGAAACTGAATCTATTCATTTTATCTGCAAAGAAAAAATGCATATATTAATAAAATAATATTTAAAAAATATTAACAAAAAATAAATGAAATATAATTGAATTTAACTAACTACTTAGAAGAAAATGAAAGCTCCTTTTCACTTTGACCTACAAGTAAAGCACTAAGTAAATCTTGAAGCCTCTTTTGATTTGATAGCAATCAAATTAGAAATTGTTGCATTTCCATTTTTCTTCAAGTTGTTCACGAGCTTTCTTTTTTAGGGGTGCTCACGATACAGTTCAATTCGATAATTGAAGAATTCTTTTCCCATCTCAAATTTCAAGAATTTTGATTTTTAAAGATTCGTTTTCTTTTGTTAAAATAAAATTTTTGCTCTGTTTTGTCCCAATTTTCGATACAAAACAATTCAGAAATTCTGTAATTTCGACTCAGTATAATCAAATCTGGATTAGTTTGGAGATTGGAGATTATATAACAAAACAGCTAAAGTTGATATTGAATCAAATAACAATTGAATTCCAAGTTATGCTAATTACATAAAGAGATATTGTAACTAATAACTAAGTAAAATATGATATTCAATCAAATATAAAAATCTTCGATTAGTACTTCCAATGCAAGTTCAGTTCATAAGGTAAAGTTAGACGATAATTTAGATTCACAAGGTAAATATGGACGATAAATTAGATTCTGTCATTTTCGAAAAAAAATAAAACGAAATCATATTTAATTTTGTATACATAACTGTATACAAAAAGAATAGAAACTTGATTTATTATCATCTAGAACTTAGATTATTTCTTCAATTCAATAAGTTTATTAAAGCTTCTAAACCAATTTTGCTACTATAAAGGAACTTCAGCAGTAATAGAAATTAAAGAACTCCTAAACTTGTCTAGTATTCTTCCTTAAAACTAATCATATTATATTGTCACTTATGTAAATAAAAAAAATTCTCACACTTTCAATAAGCTTTTGATTCAAACAGTAAACAAATTATATTAATTATAATATACATAATTATTCTTCAATTTAACTTAGAAAACTATAATACTAAAAACAAAAATCTATCAATACCAAAAAAAATCTATCATATTAATTAGATCATTACCTTAAAATGTGATCAGTAATAATATTGTTAAAAAACTAATTGTTCGATTGTTAATGACTAATAATTACACATGATTTTAACATTAATTTTTTAATATATATAAACAAAAATTGTCCCAATGTCAATAATAATTACACATGATTACTAAATATAACCAAATTCTACAATATATTGTGATTCAATTTGATAATAAAGAAAATATATTACTTAGGATTGGTAATTAAACTTAGGATTGGTAATAAAACTTTACTAAATAATAAAAACAAAAAATTACTGTTTTCCACTTAAAAATATAAAAAAAATTAAATAAGTTGTGATTGTTATATCAATGGAAAACTCAATTATATTTTATCATTTATATGAAATATATCATATAAATGGCATATATCAAAAGTCTTATATATACTCGGTACTAGTTTTGGTTTTTCAATTTAGGACAATTCAGTACAGTTCGATACGGTTCTCAATACAAATCTTAGATAAGATCCAGAACCATCCCAAAAAAGTTCAGTATGGTACAATTCAGTAAATGTCAAAAGTCAACAGTAATTTTCAATTCTGGTACGGTTTGGTACAAATATTCAGTTCGGTTTAGAATTTTCTACTCCCATGAGCAACCCTATTCTATTTTGTTTTGATCCTCTTCTCATATTGACTCAATTGCTTTTTTGAAGGAATGTGTTTTGCTTAATATATTAATCCTTAAGAATAGCCATATTTTGGCTTCAAAACCTTTTTCAAAATATCTTTACCACTCAATTCAATTTGATCTTCCTTTGACTTTTTAAAAAGCTCTACCTTTTGTTCCTAAATAAGACAATGAAATTATATGCAAAAGTAAACATAATCACTTTAAATATTGATACAAAATTATAAATTTAATATTTAAAAAGAATTTTCAAAAGGGTTATAAAGTCTTACATAATTTTTTAGCCTTGGGGTTTGTCTAGGCTTCATCTTTATGATGCATATCATAGTACAATTTTAATCATGTGGCACTTCAAATTTCTCTTCTAAATTTTCCTTTAAATATTAATTAAATATGCAATGTCATGTCTTTATTTCTTTGATAAATTACTATAAATATTAAAAATATCACATTAGCATTTCAAATATGCACTGAGCATCTGATTTTGAACAAGCTCTATTTGTCATATGTAGCTTACTCTTATTGCCCTTATTTGTCTGATTTTGAGACTACAAAAACAAAATATTAAATATATATGGTGCAAATATAAAATGAAATGTAAAATAGATAAACAATGATCAACAAGAAAAATCTCTCATTTTATACACATAGCTACAACAACAATAATTCTTCTCACAATTCATTTATAAAATAAATCATGAAAAGTAATTTAATGTTAATTAGTGAAAAAGAAATGAATATCTTAAATTTGTCACACTCAAAGTGATCGCATAATGCAACCCAATCAGCCTCCTCAACATTCTCTGGAGGCATTTTTTCGTGCATCTTTTGGAGAGAATTTTAAATAATGTAGATGACAACGGTGCTTAAATTACGTAGAGTGTTTTCCCATTGATGCATCTACAACTGCTTTAGAATGTGGATCTTTCATATTCGCTTCAAAATCGCTCTGAAAGTGAAGTATTGTTACCCAAAACCAAACAAAGATAATAGAATATTTTATTTCAAATTTATTACCTCAATCCTAACAAAAAGAGGTGTTTCATCCTCAACAATTATTACTTACCAATAGAATTTTTGTAGTGGAGTTAAAAACTGAGTAATGATTAGTAAATTCCATCTTGAAAATTTTTCTTTAGGGCTAACTGGTAAATACATGTCATTAATAAAATGAACTCCAATAATCTTATTTGAATTTTCAGTGAATTTGGCCAATACTATATAAGCAATAAAATTTATTCTCGAACAACTATAAAAACTAAACAATTTTCCGATCTATGGTGGGCCAAGATACAATTCGCGATGAGTCATGGCGTTTTAAACATAAAACACAATGAAGTGTAACATATATAGATAAATTGCCACACATGGCATTTTATGTATAAAAAGTCATGACTGTAGCATTTTGTATAAATTTCCACACGTGGTATTTTATGTATAGAATGTCATTACGCGTAGCATTTATATAAAATATCACACGTCATTACGTTTTATAAATAAAATGTCATGACTCATGGCGTATTGACTGTGGCATTTTTGGTTGGTCAAAAGCAAATGAAGGTCACGAGAAAGCAAGAAAATGCAATGTGTTGTAAGATGGCATGTTTGGTCAAAATGCTGGTCTTTGGACAATCGTGTGTAGGACTCATAATTATAACATGTAATTTTATTATCAAATCTTGTTCTTATGAATATACTTAATTTTTTATTAGTATTTTTTATTCTATAACATTATTTTATTTCATCAAATATTATTCTTCAATGTTATTATATTATTATTTAAAATAAACTAATTTAATAAATAATTATAGATCTTAAAAATTAAACTAATTAACTTTAATCATTAACTAATCATTATATGCATTTATTTAATACATTAAATCATTAACTAATCATTCATTACAATTTAATTAATTAAAAAATATATGAAGTGACACATGCCACATATCATGGCATAATGTCACTTCCTATAAAAAAACACTACATTTAGAATTAGTTTCAAATCACCATTGAGAATTAAATCTTTTTTCACCATAATTTGAGAATCTTTTTCCTTTTTTGGTAAAAAGCCCAATTTTTCAACTTCTTTCTAAGTTGATGTCCTAAAGTGATATCATGCTCCTTTTTTTTTCTTAGTTGTTTCTACATTCATAAAAAGTACAATAATAGAATATTTCATAATTATACAAGCATTAACTAAAATTGATAAAAAAAATAAAAACACACTTGTTACATCATCAACTGTAGGAACATTGTTTTTTTTATCATTTTCATTAGCAGTTGAGGCATTCTCATTAGTGGAATTAAGCAGTTGAATTTGATGAGCACTGGATGAATTTGATATTGTATTTCTGACATTGGAACTTTGAGAACAAGTTCCATGAGTATTTGTCAAGTTTGATAATGCTTGATTTATTTCATCTGGAGACAATATATGATTGACATAGCCATAACCAAAAAGCATGAACTCTAAATCGTAAGTGATAGGACCAAATATGCACATCTTATTCTAGTTATTTCAAACCGATTTTCATGTTCATTTAGTAGATAAATCATGTGATTTTATAAGCTTATGGTTGTTTTGGGTTTATCCAGGTTTCATCAAAGAACGTGAAGAATGGGCTATGTTTTGATGGAAAA
>CANYCX010627395.1:0-11113 GCA_948193385.1 Breynia disticha f. nivosa
AAACCAGATTTGAATTAGCAGACTCTCTCGTCCTATTCATCTATCAACCATTTGGGCCTGCTTCAACTATAAGAAAAGAAGTGTAGTACATTTGATGAGACATCCAAAGACACGACATCAGTCTTTACAGGATTCTTGGCAAATTAGAACTCTTGCATTAGACTGTTTGTTAGACTTTAGATAACTTTATCAGAAACCTTAGTATTATCTTATTAGACACTTTAGCATTATCTATTTAGAGTTTTATTTTATTTGTACCTCTCCTTGGAGTGCTATAAAAGCACCTGCAATGGAGCTTAATAAATTAGTTTTCAGAATCAAATTTGTCTCTTGTGAGGCTTCAATCGTTTTCGATTGTGTTTATCTCGAGTACGTTTGTACTCGCGCTTCCGCGCTGCGTCAACATTCAGCACAAGCAACTCAATTTTTCTAAATTTCAGTTACTTTCTATTATATACATTTAGATAGAGGACTGAATTACCTTATCACTTGAAATTGCATGTAATCCTTTGTTTGGTTGGGCCATAGTGGCGATTTCAGGTTCAGTCAAAGCATTTTTCGAGGCAAGTTCTTCAATGCTGACTTTAATGGGAGTTTCGACCATATCAAGCTGGTCATTTTCCAAATCTGTAATTTCAGAGACTTGCTTGTCCTCCAAAGCTTTTCCATCAGGCTTAGAAATCATGTTATTTTTCTCCACCTGAAAAATCTCCGTAACTGAGGTTGATTGCCTTGGCGAGCTAGGCATTGATTTTGCTGCTTGACCCTGGAGAAAAGTAAGCAATGAAAGAACTTCACATTTAATTAATCATCGTAATAGACCATATATAATAGAAGTCTACAATGCATGGAGTTCTCAACTCTAAACGCATAATGAGGTTTCAAGCTGAAGTTTCAAAATCCAGAATTAATCCAGATGGAAAAAATGCTTACCATCTCCATGAATAACTTCAGTACAGATGCATTTCGATTGCCCTCACTGTACACTATGTCTTTTCCATCTGTCAGTTGCACTTTATTAAGCTTTGGCATGGATATGGATTCCCAAGAAGAGATTTCTATTTTAGGGCATTCTCTTACTTCCAATTCTTCCAGAGATGGGAAAATTAACTCACAATTTCCCGAATAGAAGCTTGTGAGACTTTCCAAGCAATGAAGCCTTAAACATATCAATTTTTTAAAAACAACCTCATTGTCTGTTTCATTTTCCTCTGCTATTATTTCCTCTACCATCTCGCATTCTGTTACACTCAATCTAGTGAGCTGCACCAAAGACTTCGCTACTGAAGTAGGCATCAAGTTAATTAATGCATGACATTTTGATACTTCAAGTACTTGTAGATGACAAAACAATACTAAGGATGGAACCAACGTTTTCAATTTGCAACACTCAGATACTTCTAGGGTTTCAAGATTTTGAAAAATCAAGGATGACTCCAAGTCCTCATTTGACAGAAGAGCGACCTTAGGCAGTTTGGAAAGCTTCAGCTCTTTCAGATGCGGAAGAGCTCCAAGTTGATGTTCCTTGTAGTTTGTCTCCTTGTGCATTACTATCTCTTCAGCATAAATTAGTACAAGATTTTCTAAACTTGGGAGTCTCTGAAGAAAACGTGATGGCAAGGTAGCATCATCATTAGGGAAGTTTATGAGTTCAAAAGCCTTTAGTTGGCAAAAAAACTCGCCTCGAATTTGACCATGCCAAAACTCCTCCATTGTATCATTCCACTCCACTCTCAGTTTTTCCAAGTTAGGAAATGCAATCTGTGAGACATCCAAGATACAGATACGGAGTTAGAATGATGATACCAACAGACACCAATTCTCCAAAACAACTGAAACAATGTAAATGATACCAAGAAATTTAAAAGAAAAAATGAAATTGTTGTAAAGAGCAGCTAAATTCCAGTTTAAGCAAAAAATTCTGAGAAATGGAGTTAGTTGAGCTCAAACAAAAATTTTGACATTGAGCATTTTCAATCTTAATGGGAATACGATGGCTGCGATTATTGTCATTCTGCCTGAAAGCTGAAGTTTGCTTTCAGATGCATAACAATAGCTGAAATTATAAAGAATAAAATAAGCTTAATTTTTTTATTCAACAAGTGAGAAAGGAGCCCTTCATATATTTACAATGCAGATGTGGTTGCAATGGAGTTTAGCATGCTAAATAGAAAAATAATAACCATTTCCAAAGAACAAATTCTTCACAAAGGAAAAGAAGTTGCAGTAGACAAGTTACCTTCTGTTCGTTAGTTTCATCAAGTGCATTTCTTTCTTGACCTCTCATAAACATTGAAGTGAAGTTACTTGGACAGTCAACTACTGCAATCTTTTTCACCAATGGACAATCTACAATCCCACCTCCTGAGTAGAAACATGCTAACTTGGGGAGTGACTCAAGAATGATGGAATTCAGTTGTGGAAATGTTAACTTGCATGCCGCTGCTTCCTCAGCTGATCCTTTGCTAATGATCTCTTCTATCAGTTGACAACTTTTTATTTCTATCTCTTGGAGCCTCACGAGGGCCAAAACTATAGCTGGTGTAAATACATGTCTTAAACTACTGCATTTCTGAATTGTTAACTGTTTTAAGTTCCTGAAGTCGAAAACTCCCCAACCATTTGAGATCCAAACATGAGTTAGTTTTGGCAGATCAATTAAGTGATATTTGTTTAACTTGGCCAGATACCCAACTTCATCATCTGCATTTAGCTTACTCACATCAAATACTTCTTCCACTAAAACACACCTTCTTATTTCAAGCTCCTCCAAATTTTTCAAGAATGGTAATAGATCAGAAGGAATAGCATTCCTGCAAGATGTGTGTTTATCAATTACCAGTGATCTTGAATTGTAGAAGAAATTGACAGGAAGTCGATCAGGCCATCTTCTTTCTAGCTCAGGAAATTCAGAGAGTTTGAAAATTTTCAAGCCATTGAACCCAACCTATTAAAGATGTTTATGTTAATTGACTTGTAAGAAAAATGAAAGAAGCTAAGGCAGTATGGAACGTCAAGTACATATTACTTACAAGGTCCGCATATAACAGCTTTATGGTGGCATTAAGATTTTGGTGCGGAACCTTTTTATCTGTTCCTGTCATCACACTTCGCAGTTTTGGCGTAGTTATTTCTGCTTGAGAGAAAACCTGCATGTTGGGGCACTGCATCACTGTTACTTCTTCCAGAGATGGAAACTCAAGAGTGCAACTTGCTGAGCAGAAGCTAGTGAGGTTAGTTAAACCTTCAAGTCTCAAAGTTTCCAACTTATGAAAGACAATAACATCTTCCTCAACATCTCCATTTTTAGTAACAATTTCCGTCATCATACCGCATTTAGCTATGCTTAAATAAGTGAGCTGTCCCAGATTTTTGACAGTTGACAATGTCACCAAGCATACTAATCTTTCGCATTTGTGCACATTGAGAACCTTCAGGTTTCGAAAAGATGCAGCGAATGATGCTAAAGTGGTCAAGCTGTTACAGTGCGAGATCTGTAGAGTTCCAAGATTTTCAGAGACGATGTCCAATTGGATATGCTTCAGGTTATAAAGTGAGTCTAGCCTCAAAGTTTTTATCCGTGAAAGATTCCTGCCTTCTTGCTCATTGCCAGTAGATCCTAGATGAGAGAAAACTTCTGTGAAGCAACAGTCTCTTAGAGTTAGATTCTCCAAATGGCCAAATCTTTCAATCAAATTCAATGGAAAGGATGATGATTTATCATGAAAGGATTGCAGTTGAAGAGATTTCACTTTATGGAAGAGAGATTCTGAAAATTGTCCATTCTGTATCATTGTCACATTTTTGCTGCTCAACGGCAATTCAACCAGGTTGGGCATAACCTGAAATTCAATGAAGTAAATGCTTATAGAGTCTGACCTTTAAATATAAATGCAAATATATGATCATAAATCTTTCTGCATTATTTTGAAACTACATAAATTCTGCAATAGACCACGGTGCGAAATGAGATTAAAAATTCGATTAAAAAATTGTACTAAACTTGAAACTAATAAATTTCATGAATGAAATTGAACGGTATAAGTAATATTGATCAGGTGAAAAAAAAAAAAGTAACTTTCCAGAACCAAGTGAAAAGGCCAAAAAAAAACTTAGTATATATTTTACTGCAAGCACATTTTCCCTCAAATTAAGGTAAAAATTCCATACCTCTTCCAGTTTGAAAAGAAACTGCTGAACTAAAGTCTGGTCTGAAGCAAAGATATTTATCTTGTCACAGTCCTCCACACACAAAGTTTCTAAAGCTAGGCATTCAATAGTATGCCTTCCAGAGTAGAACTTCCTAAATTCTGGCAATTTTTTAAGTTGTAAACTATTCAGTTGTGGAAACTGAAACTTTTCCACTGTATCAACTGTTTCTTCTTCTTCCTCCACTGAAACAATTTCTTTTACCCCACAATCATTTACAGAAAGTCTTGAAAGTTGCATAAGCCCTTTGGCTAAGGAAACAGGAAATAAACTTTCAAGATTTGGGCATCGAGAAGTATGCAACGATCTTATATTTTCAAAAGACAGAAATTCTAATGCTTCTTTAGTCCAGATGTGCCTCAATTTCGGGAGACTATCTAGATTTAAATACCTTAATTTCGTCGCTGTCATTGTGTTCTTTGTTTTTACGTTTATCAATGGTAGCACATCAAACACCTCTTCCAGTGATTCACAATCATACACAAACATATACATTAAATTTTGAAACCTACTTGGCATGTAGCTTGAAGGAAAAATATTTAGTAGTTCTTTATCATTTGAAATGTGCAACCAGTTCAATTTGCCAAAGGAATCTTCATGGAGATCATTGTGCCATATCCTCTTCAGCTTAGCCATGTTGAAGATGTACAAATCCTCTAAGTTAGGAAAAGCAACCTGCATCATCAGTCATATCTTTAAACTTAACATACGAAGAGTTGGTTCAATTCAATGCTAACAGCGCTTCAAGAGAAACAAAATTGACTTTGTGCATAAAACTAGACAAGCTATTGCAGTCACAAGTATTATCAACTGACAGTAACAATAGGATTATGATGGCTACAGCTAGCATTTGAGGATGAATGAGATGCAGAGGCTGAATGTGCAAAACGGCGAGTGCAGACATTTGAAGCAAACACTATGTTCACGAGCGACAAGTGTTATGTGGGATAATGATATCCCATTCTCATGTTCTGCCAAATTATATGTATGCATCTAAATCAAGAGAACCGCTGAAACTAGATGCCCTTATAAAAGTTAGAATGCTCAATGAAGTTAACAGTATGAAAATAAACTTGCTATTCATTGAAACAAGAATAATTAAAGAACAAGAACAATAGATGGAAAGAACTGAAAAAAAAAAAAAACCTTTTCATTAAACAGAGCAGAGCCTGGCATCTCAGATTCACTGTTGACAGCCTTGTTTTTTCCTTGGTTTGAGACAAATTGCCTAAGTTTAGGGCAATCAGATATCCATAAACTTCTTAAGGCAGCACATTTAAGCAAATTACAAATGCAAAACCCTGAAAGTTTTGGAAGACTGTCAAGGTCGAGCTCCTCTAAATGTTGAAGCTCAATTTGTTCTTGAAATCCATCCGTCATTATTACTTCTTCCATCATCCTACAGTTGGCTATCGTAAGGATTTTGAGATTGACTAGAACTTTTACCATAGAGAATGATAACAGATATTTGAGGTTGTCGCATCCATCCACGTTCATGTTTGTTAAATTCTGAAAGGAAGTCGATGTTCCAGGGAAATGATCTAGCCATATATTCTCAATGTTTATTGATGATAGCTTCAACTCCTTCAAGTTGGAACACAATACCTGCAAATAGATCATCTAGATCACGAACTATTTATTTAAAAAATTATTAAAAAATAAGCATGACAACAGATCATAGCGCAGCATTCAAAATGAATGGAAAGCAGCATTTTTAGAAAGTTAACAGTCTTGTCATGATTTAAAAATAAAGGGAAAAATATTCAGAAACAAAAAATAAAAATGTACCATTTCACTAAAAAGGGGAACACGTGTGGGCTCTTCTGCAATGTTCTCCCATTCAATCTCCTTCTGTTTGGACCAAAAACTTGTGAACTGAGGTAAGGATTTTAAGGTCAGTTTGTGCAACTGAGGAAAGTTAACTGTCTCAATTCTGTCTGTGTCATCTCCGCTTTCCACGGTGACAATCTCTTCCAGAATTTTGCAACCAGATACCTTAAGCTCTTCAAGATGTTTAAGACTTCTAATCATGGAAGTTGAGAAAAGAATTTTCAACATATCACAGTTTTTCACCTTTAACATTTTTAAGTTCCCAAAAGTCTCCGCCATGAATGCTCCATGTGATATCTTCTTTAAGTTCTTCAGCTTGTCAAGAGACAATGACTCTAGCCTCGTGAAAGCAGCACAAGAAACCCTTTTTACAGAATTGATGTATTGAATATCAGAACCATTCTCAATATTCAGATGCTTCAACTGAGGAAAACCATGAACATCTATATCATGTAGAGAAGTTTGTACGTCCTCCAATTCATCTAGAAACAATTCTTCAGCTTTCTTCAACAACACTTGAACCCCTTTCTTCGAGAGCACGCCTCTATTGAGCTTGAGTTTTAGTGTTCTTGAGGTTTTGTACTCACCAGACCAGTCCCAACCATTACCAATAAGTATTTTAAACCTTTCAAGCTTGTTAGAGAAGAGGTCCATTGGAAGAATCATTGGGTCCCTGATGTGTATATCTAGAGTGCTCAGGCTTGTCAAAGATGCCAATTCATTCAACTTATTTTCTTTCCCTTCAATCTCCCAATTTAGACAGAGATTCTCCATATGCAAATCTTCTAACTGTTCCAGGCCTAACAGGAGGCTTTGTGGAATCACCTTCAGCCCTCGACAATTGCTCAAATCTAGAACTAGCAGATGACTGAGTTGTGCAATTTCCATTGGCAGCTCAACAATATCAGAACCCCTAAAGCTGAGAATTTCCAGGTTCTTTAGCTTGCAAATAATTGCCAAGTTTGCAACACCATCCAACTTGCATTCATCAAAACATAATGTTCGAAGCTTTGTTAGAAATTGAAGTGACGAAGGCAGTGATGATAAGAAATGAATATTTCTCAAGTGTAAAACTTTGAGCTTCCTCATTCTTCTGAAAAAAATTTCTGAGAATTTCACAGAGGGATCTTTGCTAAACAGAACAAAATATTTGACATTTCGACATTCAAATTCATCTGGTAGTTCAGGGATCTTGCAATAGGGAAGAGAGATGGCAATGTACTGCTCCAAATCAACCTTTTCTGGCCATTGACGCAATTCATTTCCTGATGCCACCGTGAAGACATTTTTGGATTCAACAGACATGGCAAAATTACGAACAATATCATGCATTCTTAATACCCCTTGCTCATTACCTTCCAACAATAAAGAAGAAGCTTTCAGGTCTGCAACCAATGCCAGGAGTCTATTTCTTGTATCTGCTAGAGTTTTGCAATTTTTGAACAAACCCAAGCCCCTGCTATATCTCAACAAGTAATTGATCGAAATGTCATTGGGAGGAAGCTGCCCACAAAGTAAGAAGAGCTTCTTGATGACTTCACCTCTCAGGAATCTGTAACTCAATCGAAGGGCCAAATGAACATGATGATGCATTTCCTCCTTATCATAACTTGACAGCTGAATTAAGGCATTTTTCCATGCACTCAATTCCTTCTTTTGTTTCAACATATTTGCAACGGTGAAAAGTAAAATGGGCAATCTTGCACATTTATCAGCAACTTCGCAAGCAACTTGTTCAAAGCTAGGATCCTTGACGACATCAGCCACCATCTTTTTGAACCATTCGCGTGCCTCCCATGGCTGCAGAACATCAAGCTGAAAGTTGTTCGTTGAACCCATTTCATTACGCAGAACATTATCATCGGTTGAGGTCATCAATATCTTGCATTTCTCATGATCATCAGGAATTCCTATTTCCTCTAGTTTAAGCCCTGCCCATATGTTATCAAGAATAATAAGTCTTATTTTCTTCTTGTTGTCCTTTGTCAGTCGCTCCCGAAGCTCCTCTGCCCTTCCAATCTCTGTCTCTTTCTGAAATTCGAACTCCAGCCTATCTTTTATTTCTCCTTGAATTCTTCTCAAGTCTGGTTTTGCAGCTTCTTCTCCTTCCATTTCTTTCATGTTTTGGTCTTGGAATACAGTAGCCATTGCCACCTCATTAATTAATTGCTCTTCCATGGCTTGCGAAGCAATTTTTTTAACCAGTGTAGTCTTGCCCACGCCATTTATCCCATACACCCCAATCTTAGTAACATCTGGATTCCGTAAAGCTCTCATTATATCCTCAAAAATGGATGCTCTAGAATCAAACACCTCATAGTCCTTGACAGGTGCTATACCCTTGGGACCTTCTCGATAGGAAATTGATTTGCCGTCAAACTTTTCTCTTTTCTCCTTAATGAGTTCTGCTACTTTCTCCGACATTTTCTTCGCTCTTCGTCCATGTTGGTGGCGCTTTATCCAATTAGAGCAAAAGATCTCCCTGAACTTCTTCTTTTCACTGCCTTCTTCCTCTTCATTCCTGAGAAACGCGTCTGCATTTTTAATGAGTTCATTCGCATTATTCACCCACCTACCAACAGCATCCTCAATTTTATTCCCCTTCCTTCTGTCATTGTCCACATTGTGATCCAGGTTAGCCTTTTCATCTTTCAATGTCGTGTCAATGTCATCTTTCAGGTTAGCAACATGGTCTTTGTAGTGCCAAAAATAGTCAATCTGGCGCCACACTGGATTGACCAACGGCTTAACAATTTCAATTACTAGTCCAATCACCTCAGTAGCCATTAATTTCTTCTGATCACTTTTTCTTCTCACTGAAAATAATAGCAACCATTACATAAGAAGCAAGCTCATAAACAAAGAACAAGCAAACAAACAAATATGATGAACTAAATAGTTGAAATATTTAACAATGTAACTGCAGATAACTTGTGGAAAAACGAAAGGAAAAATATTAAGAAAACTTTACAATTATACCACTTCCATGTAGGCCTTGCCTTTGAAAAAGCAGTGGACTGAAAAACACAATGAAACAAAACCAAAACATCTATAAAGTGAATATTGCTAGGAAAATTAAAGAAGAGTTTATCAAAAACAATAACACAAAATGGTTTTTATCAAGAACAAAATTTATAGATATAGAAAACAAAGACACGAGCTTTTTCCTTCTTTTCTCCATTTCACAGCACAGAACACACCAATACTCTCCTCACTTCACTCACATTTGACATTTATATAGCAACAATACATGCATTAAAACAACTATTATATGACAAACACATCTACTATATCGACTTTAAATGAAATATGTTCCTAATCTGCAGCAAAATACAGCTAACTCCAACTAATATAGATGTGAAGATGATTTTAGAAAAAGAGGCAAAGCAAAGAACATTACCAGTTTAGAGCACAAGTATTGAGAAACAGACCAAAAGAAGCTGAGTGCACATAGAAAACAGGAGTCAATGCAGAAGTCAAGTAACTCCAATTATTTCATATTTGGAAATTGTTACTATACAAGCTTTCTGGAGTGAGACTGTGCTATATATTAGTTATATTTTTTTTGTTTGAAAGTGACAAGCCAAACCCCAATATATCTTTGCGTTGCCTCCATGAATAGGCTTGGCATCGTCCCCACCAATGTTGTTTTTTCCCTGTATTATCTCAATAATGGACAATTTCAAACCACACGATTTTACTGATCAGTGATTAGACTCCTAACCACTGAAATAAAATTTTCTCAGCCGTTGCTTTTCACTCAACAACACATAGGCCCCATACAGCAAAGATGTTTTTTCTTTCATTGAGGTTAAAATTGTCCCAAAAAATTTTTTTTACCAAGTAAGAAATACCAAAAAGGTAGATTAAACTGACCAGAAAACCGCGTATCAGAATCATAAGAGAGTCGGAGACAACAGTCGATTGAAGCTCAAGGAAGCTACGAAATTCAAATTGAGAAATTGAACTGAAGAAACCAAATGAAAACACCATTAGTGTAAGGTTTTGTACAGAAGAAGATAACATAGAAAAGTTAGATACAAAAGACTTGGATACTGCATCGTGTGTGAGATCAAAGCAGTGAAATAGACAAGTCGACACTAACAAGTGATCATCAATAAAGCAATAAGAGAGAATCTCGCACTAAACCAACAAGATAGAATAATTGATGAGAGATAATGTAAGAAACACATTGAAGTGCATGAATTAAATAAATGAAAATCAAAATCTTTCTCAATCAAGCTTCATAAAAGTAATCATCAGTGGTCACAGTCTGGTGGGGAACGGCAATAAAATCCATTCAAGAGGGAGTACGAGAACCGGTGGCACCAATTAGTAACAAGAAAAACACATGCAGACGCTAGACGACAAAAATATCTACAACAAATTGGGTCTCTCTAGTTTCAGCTGTATCTCTGTTTCAGCACACCTACGTATGAGTTCGATCTTGACTCCGTATCGGTACTAGGAAAACACAGTCACAGAATTCTGATCTTAGTTCGTGTTTTAAAATTTTGTAAAAAAAAAAAATTTCGCCAACTTATTAGTTCCCGAAAATTAATTCGTCTTTAAAATAAATAGTTTCTGTGTTTTAAGGATAACATTAAAGATGTCCTTAGTACTCTAAAAAATAATTAAACTTTTAACGATGCAAGATAATTCAATTTTGATATAATTTCACCCAAAAACTCATTTGAAACAATATTTAAAAAAAATCCGATTTACTTTTTGGTTAAAAAATACTCCCTTTATATCTAAGTTTTAAATTTTTTATTACATATTTTAAGAAATTTTATTTAAAATAATAATTTTTTTATATCCATCAAAATTATATAAAAAGTATGATTGGTTATATAAAATAAATATTTTTTATAAATATAAATTTTCATCATTAATATATAAAAAATTGGTAATATGCCACTAGTTTATAATCAAGGGTCAATTACATATTTACCTTCCTTTATCTTTTTATTTGCAAGTTTCTTTAAAAACAAAAAAAATTGCATAACTAAGTTTTGTTTAGCACTCCGTACGACATTTTTACAAACCTTACATAACCAACATTCAAACACAC
>CANYCX010627546.1:0-12223 GCA_948193385.1 Breynia disticha f. nivosa
TAATTATGAACATTTCATTAATTCTTATCATTAAATTTTTAAGCTTCTTAATATTCATTTCCTTTATTAAGTTAACTTACCAAGTGTATAAACACTTATCATCCTAATAGTAAGCATAACATACTTACTTGGAAATCCCGTATATATCCCTTAACTCGACTATTTTACAAAGTCGGTGTCGGGCAAGAACTTTGATCCAAATCACGTCTAGATCCTCCTAGACAAATACAATCATATAGGATTTGTTAATTACTTATTCCTTTACTCATTTCATATTTGAAATCATTAACCACAGCCCCTTAATACTCAGTCTTAACCTCAGAACATCAATCTCAGCAACAATTAAACTTCCACGTATAGTCATAACCAAGTAAAAAGCTTACCTTAGTTAAACTTAGGGTTGATTTCTTGAAAGAATTAGGTTTTCTTCTTGCCAAATTGTGCTGCTAGAATCATTCTAGGGTTCTAATCAATCGCCTACTTGCTTCCTCTAATTCAGTTCTATTTTGATGAATGAATGATTAAGAAACAGAGTTGTTAAATTAAGTCCCAGTAGACACGACCTAAGGCATGGGTCATGATGATGGTCGTGTTATGCATTCTCAGCACGTCCTTTTATCCAGTCATGTAAGATCTCGTTCTGTAATAAATTCAATACGAGGGCATGCTAATTTTCTAGGATGAACATGATGTCATGCTTATCATCCTCTATGAGCACGAGGGCATGGTCATGCTCGTGCTATCTGCTGTGTGCTCAAATTGTTACCTAAATTGATTTGATTTAATCCCTTTTTAAGCTATTTTTCATATATTTTAATTTCTACAATTTCTAGGACATTACAATTATTATCTTTAGAAGAATAAGAACATTTTTACAATATAATTATATTAAGACTTAGAGCTCACACTAACAATCTTCCACCAGCCCTTAGTTCCAATCAAGCCTAAACTTGAGACTGATTCTCTAACATGTCCATTATGTTTGGCTTTTGCTAGCTATTTAGTAAGAGGATTGACTATATTATCTTCACTTGCCACCTTGCTTATCTTGACTTTACCTCTCTCGACTATATCTCTAATTAAGTAATAATTTCTGAGTATCTGTCTAGATTTCTTATGGAAACAAGGTTCCTTAGCTTGTGCAAAGGCCCCGTTATTTCACAGAAGACCTCAACTCGGAGGATGTTTGATATAACTCCTAACTTAGTTATGAATTTCTTTATCAAATAGCTTTCTTCATAGCTTTTCCACTACACCATACTCAAACTTTATCATAGATTTTTCCATGATTTCTTCCTTTGAGCTTTTCAACTTACAACACCTGCATTGAGTTTAAACACTTATCCTTATTGCAATTGGTACTGGTTTCGTCTAGTCAAAAGAGGCATTTCCATATCCCTTTATGAATAACTTTTTTTCTCCATCATAAACTAAGAAGATATCTTAAGTCGTTTTGAGGTACATAAGAATTCCTTTAATAGTGGTCTAGTGCTTAACTGTAACGCCCTAAAATTTTAAAGTAATTAAGTAATTAAATAAAATACAGGGTAAATTTTTCCCGATTTAAGTTGGGGAAAATTACCATATGGAAGGAGAGGACAAATATTTAAAATTTAGGAAAATTGGGCTAGAACAGGATGGAGAACGGTTTCCCCAAACTATTCTCCAAACCTTTCGACGCTACTAAACTGGCTAATATGGTAGAACAGCTTGAAGAACGGGCTGAACTAACCATTCTCCAAACTGTTCGGGCCATACTAGACGATTAAAAGGGGCACATATTTTTATTTAAACGAGAAATAGGAGAGTTTCGGACTCCATAGGGAATTCTAATTTAGAGGAAATAAAAATCAGAAATTGAGTAGTCGATTGGAAAGGAGAAATACGTAGGCAAAAGGAACCAGTTGTAGTCAAGGGCAATATCGTCCAAAACCAAACCCTTATATATAAAGCCTTGCTTCCTTCTCTCTTCCTCACTCCTCATTCACGTTTTCGTTTTCCAAATCACCTTCTAAAGTTCTAACACCCTAAACTACTGTCTTTCCTCGTGGAATCTCGGTGTTTTGGAGTTATAGGATCGATATATGCTCATAATCCGGTAAGATTTCTTGAGTAAAGTTTGTAAATCCCGTTTTTGTTGATGACCTAACTTTTCGATCGTATAATTCAATCGTTTAAGCTCTGATTTGAGCAAAACATAGCTCGTTGGAAAGCTTAACATGTGTAATATCCATTAGTAACCTTTTTTGGTGTTAATCCATGGTTTAGGTACGTGAAATCGGTGTTTGAATGAGGATATGTCAAAATGACAAATTTGGGTTTTCCAACCCTAGTTCCATTTCTGAGTTTCATTACTTAGGTAAGCTTCCTTGGAGTTCATTGACAGTATTTTGCATGCCAATGTAATTGGGTAATGTTTGATGAGAGCGGTGGAAAGGAAAGCAGATAGTTGGTTAGGTTTTTGAAAAGGAAAAGGTAGGAATTAGGATGGATAAGATGATTTGTTGGTCTGGGACATTAAAGAAAAGCTAAACAAAATTGATTAGTCCATTAATGGTGATTGGGGTTAAGTAAAAGAAGAAAGGAATTTAGAGAAGGAAGTAAGAAAATTACTGTCCATAAGCATACGGTAGACATATATTCATTAATATAGTGAATGGAAAATTGATGTGAATTTATATTTTAAAAAACTAGGGAATTCGAGACACGACGGAGTCGGTATGAACCCGAGCTGTTAAGCGCCTGTACGAGGTAAGTAACATGAGCGATGTTTCCCTAATTTGTATGTTTATTGAAAATTGTTGCCTGTGGTATGAACATGTTGAACTAATATGGTAGCTTAATGTTTGTGTGGTGGTTGGATTGGATTTGTTGTAATTATGCGTAATTAATGACTTGGCATGATCTTATTGGCTATGATTGGTTGGAATTGATGACAAGTGAATCAATTAATACATTATGATATGCTTATGGTGTATTTTTTAATTTTAAAATAAATATGAGTGTGGAAGTTTTGAGTATGAGTTTGTTAAAAGTAAGAAATGCTTAATACTTGAATGAATGCTTAGGATGTTTATATATTGGCCATGTTTTAAAGGAGTATGATTGTATTGTTACGAGAAATTTATAAATGTTTGAAAGTTGATCTTGTATTAGTAATCATTGAGCATGGAATGTAATTGATAAAGGATGTGTACTTATATGCTCTTTATTGTTCTTGTATGAGGTAAATGATGAAAATGAAATGGGAGAATGCTATAGTCGCATATGAATGTGGTGTACTTGATTAAAAGTAAATATATGTCTATTTGCTATGCTGTGGCATGATTATCAGCTATGCTTATTGACTATGGACTGATTTGAATTGATTGAATCCTGATATGTTGAGATTGTTGGTTAACATTGATTAATGGTGAGATTCCACCTGTGACTATGAAACATGGCATGCTCAGTTTGTGATCATATGATTTGATCATGAATGCATGATTGATTGCATAGATTATGCACGGGACATTCATGAGTTTGGGCTCATGGGGAGCATATGTAATAAAGTGAAAAAGGCTTTTGGGAGCAAAATTTATATTGAGGGAGTGGTTATGGCACTTAGTGTGCGAATATTTGGTGCTGGGTGCACAATGTTTTAGACATTTGGTGCTTAGCACACAATGTCACAATATAACGGATAGTACTTGATATGTGCTATAACGCGACACAATGGAAGTCTTAGTTCACTTATTAGTGTTCGAGCGTGCCTGGCCAAAGTGGGCGATTAACCTGCTAAGGCATGTTTCGAATGGTATATCACATGTCCCAGGCTGGACCTTTGAGGATATAAAAACAACCTTACTTGCCGTGAGTTTCGGTAGAGTCCCACCAGAGGGGAGATGGGTTGGGGGTACTGAACCTTTACATAAATTTGGATATTCATTTGTATTATCACATACTCCCAGCCGAGAGGCCCGTTTGCAAACGTCAAATTAAAGGCCAGATATGGGCGTAAACTTAAAATAATGGGATCTCGGGTGAGCATGTTAAGAATGCATTAGATGATATGCATTCGCATCTATCATATTGCATATGTTGTGCTCCTTATCAATTTTGATGTGCACATGATTATGTGATCATGAGATGATCCTATTTGAGTTATTTGTTTGAGTATGCTTACTCAAGGTGATGATGTATGAATTGCAAATTCCATCTATGATGAAATTAATTATGGTTATCATAAATGTAAGTATACTATAAATATTGTGTGATTGATATTGAAGTCATGATTTCATGTTGATAGTGTGAGATGTGTGTGCATTAGTATGGTGTAATACTATTGAGTAAAAATGCCTAATAATATAGTTATATTGATTATGGAAGCGATTACAGTTGAAAAATTATTGTGAAGTATTGATTGTGATTGCATGAGAATGTTATCCTTGATATGCTTGCTAAAATGCAAGTTGAATTGAAAAAGAGTCATGTTGTTTGATAGACACACTATAGGCTTGTTGTTAGATGTGAGGTAGCTACGAAATAACAAATGGCTATGAATGGCTCGTATTTAAAATTTTGGGTAGAATGATTAAGTATTAATTAGAGTGAAATGTCATTTATAAAATGAGATTTTGATCATTGGATGTGTATGAAGTGGGATGTTTCTCGTGTGTATCATGTTTTATGGGTTAAGTATGTGTTTATTGATTTGGTATAAATGGTTAAGTGTTTGAGGTGAAAAATGTTGATTTCAGAGGGTCCAAACGGTTTGGGAAATGGTTTGGACAGCTGGTTCCCAAACAGTTTCAATTTTCAACCAAACCAGAAGAGGCAAATAGTTTACCAAACGGTTTAGCCAAACCGTGTGGCACTATTCACAACATACAAAAATTTGCTTACTTGAGTTTAATAGAGTTCCAGTTGCTTGAGCATGCATTTAACGACTTGATTGTTTGATCTTAAAGTGTAATTTAGCAAATATTACAGATTTATAAATGTTTAAAATGCCAAGGGAAGTTGTCCATTTTGGTAAGTGTTCTTACTGAGTTTCAAAACTCATTTGCTTTTCATGCCCAAGGAACTGTTGAACCAATACGGCCGTGAAATGAAGATGACTTGTGAGTGGATGCCTAACACTGGCAATGGGACACTTGAATGAGTAAATGTATTTAATAACTTCGTATTTAATAGATAGTCTATTTTGAATCTTCTGATTGTATATTTCACTCATAGTCAAAAGTATTCTTTTTAAAACATTTTATATTTCAAAAGTCTCATATGTTGATTTTATTTAATTAATGAAAGATGTATGTCCCAAAATGAATATATATATATACAAGTTTTGTTTCAAAAAGAATTTATTTTAAGTGTATTCTGAAAAACTTATAATATCCAAGTTTGGGTACCACTTGAGGGGAAAAATTTATAAAATACGAAACAAGTGGTTGTCGAGTTTGGGTGTTACATTAACTCTCAAATCCTATTGAAATCAACTAGTTATGCTTACTGCATGTGCAACATCCAACCTTGTACATAGCATATCGTACATGACAAACCATATAGAAAATGCACATGAGACTCTACTCATGATCTCTTTATCCTTAGTTGTTGATAGAGAGATGTTACTTTTTAGAATAACTCCTTAAGCCAACGTAATTTTCCCATTATTTGAGTTAGCCATATATAATCGCTTTAAAACCTTCTTTATGTACTGCTCTTGACTTAGTCACAAGAGCCTTCTTGATCTATCTCTATAGATCTTGATACCAAGTATCATTTTAGTCTCTCCTAAATTTTTCATTGAAAAGCATGTTCCTAATAATTTATTGATTTTATTCAATATTGGCACATCATTTTGTTGGTGTAACACCTAGCCTTAATTATTGTTTGATTACATTCACGAATCAAGTCGATTCATTTATTTCTAATTTACTTATGATCTTAGAAAGAATAAAATTCCATAATTGAGTATCTTGATGCTTAAGTTGGCATATGTGATGCATATGCCTGTGGGACCATTGAAATGAGAGATTTGTTTTTTTCTAAAACAATCCTAGTCGATCATTACTATAAACATAGTACATGAATTATGACTGACATACTCTTTTTGACTTAGTGGGTTTGTAATGCCCCAAAAATTACTATTTAATAAAAAATTTAAAATAAGATACGTGAAAAAATGAGGGAAATGTTTTTGCCATCTATTTTAGTAAATTAAATGAGTGGAAGAGATGAGATTGATATTAAATTGGAGAATGAGAAAATTCAGAAATTTAGAGGTCGAAACTAATGTGTTGGTCGAGTAGATGAGAGATTACAAATGAAATAGTGGATTGAGCCCAACTACTAACGAAACACACAAACCAAAACACTAAAAGGAACCTTTCCCTCCTCTTATTTCCACAAAAACACTTTACTCTCTCTCTCCCTCTCACACCACCCTAGTGCCACCTCTTTCTTCTTCTTGCTTCATTGCTCAAAACCACTCACTATCAAGCCTCGCCAAAAACCTAAAGTTAGGGAGTTGCCAACGTAGTTCTCCAATTGAATCAAGGTAAACTGCTCCATTTTTCCTTCCATTTCCATTTCCCTCAGAACCCTAAGTTCTAAACATCATAACTCTAACATTTTAGCTCCAATTTGAGCAAATAATGGCTCGGTGAAAAGCTTGAGATGTCTACTACCTTGTGTTAATCATTTTTTGTGTTAAATAATTGTATAGGAACTCAAAATCGTCTGGAGGAGGACTGCTTTATAAAGTGACGGGTTTGGGAGTGGTGCTTTTGTGCAAACGTGATTCTTATTGTGTTGTCACTTGGGTAAGTTTAATTGGTGTATATTAAGAGTGTTTTAAGTAGATTTCTTTTCTTTGTAACCATACAGATTTTTGTCAAACTATGATCTTTTGGGATGTCCACATATGTAAACCTCATTTTGTTAATGCAAATGTATATTTTATATTTAAAAAACTCACAAAAGGATCCTTACGTTTATATTGCTGAGATTTCAAATACTCATTTTCAAAAACTATGACTACCAAGTTTGCGTACCACTTTGAGTGGGAAATTAGGTTAATACAAATAATTGTGGTAGTTGAATCTGGGGGCACATTTGCTGGTGTTAGAGCCTAAGTTTGTTAAAAACCTTAGTTCCTTAGGTTATAGGTCATGAGTCCTGCATTTTGTGTTAATTGAAAGAACATGTTTTAATCTATTATGCATGCATCCCAAGTTTGGAAACCATATGCATTGATTGTTTTAGGATTCATATATTTAAAGCCCATTCCATTTTCTATGTTTGGAAAATGGAAAGTGGACATTGTGATAGTGAACATAAGGTCGCTGGTTCTTGGGAGTCGGTGCACATGAGGACGCCGGTTTGCAACCGGACCGCTAAGTTTCTGTGTGGAAGGTAACAGGAGCGCAACTTCCTATGCGTGTATGGTGTTGAGTGTTGGATTGTGCTGTGGTTGGAAATTATTGCTTCATTTGATATGGTACTATGCTAAACGACCATGTACATGTGTGATGGATGTTGTGTTTGTGTGAAAGGTCATATGGAGAGATGAATATGTTGTTTAAGTGTTAAATGGTTATACGTTGTATGCATAGAATAGATGGATAAATGATGATATTTATGGATGATTGTTGTCATGTCATGCTGGATATGATTATATGATTTCTATGAAGTGTAGCGTGGTAGCATTTTTGAATGTTTATATGTATGGAATGAATTAAGTTTTGTTATAAATGCTAGAAGTGTTGTTTTTAGCTGGAATACAGGGAGAACGGGTTTTGAAACAGGTTTTGAAAAATGTTTAACAAACCGTTCCACTTTCAGGGTTGATTTTTTCCTTGGAAACAATTTCTGAAACGGGTTGTGAAAATCGTTCCTTAATCCGTTTCAATTACAAAACATTTCTCAAAGGGCAAAACGGGTTTGAAAATAGATATGGAAACCGTTTCACAAACCATTTCAGTCGAGAGTGTCTCGAAGGACAAAATGGGTTATGAAAACTGTTTCCCAAACTGTTTCTATTCCAGATCTAATTGTGTTTGGTGATGGTTGTGAAGTTGTAAGTGAAATGTGTGGTGTCATAAGCTTGAGAATGCTTATCAATTGTTTGAGGAATGTTGCCTATGGTGTGAGTTTGATTGTGCAATAGGTGTAAGTGTGAATGTGGCTGTGTTATGAAATCTACAGTTCATAACAGTTTCCAAAACAGTTTGCAAAAAAGGTTCTGAAAGCAATTTCAGTTTTAGAAGTGTTTTGTGGAGCAAAACGATTTTCAAAACAGTTTGCATAAATAGTTGTGAAAACAATTTCACTTCCAGAACCAATTTGTGAAGGGCAAGCGGTTTTGGAAACGGTTAGCATAGACTCTTTCTAAAATCGTTCTCTTTCATTTTTAGTGTAAAATAATAAAACTTTAGAAAAATTAAGGATTTGATGAATGAATTAGCTTATGATAGATGAGTACACTTAGTGCCTATGGCCTAACTACAAATAATAAATTACAAGACGATACAACTAAGAATTTGGGCATTTTTCCCTAAAAGCGATAATGCATTAGTGGTGATTGAACTAGTTAACCTAGGGTGTTTACCTTCGATCATTAATGAACTGCAACGCCTAAGGCATTCTACCAACAAAGCACTTTATTAATTTATATAACTAAGAATGATGACTACAATTGTATCAGTGTTTCTGTAATGACTTGATGGATTGGTTAACATAGTAACATAATGTTTATCAATAGAGTATAAATCATATCAATATATGTGAATGTGAAAATGCGATGGGAAGTTGTCCATGTAGGTAGTGTTGCTTATTGAGTTTCATGACTTACTCGTTTTATGCCTGCCATATTGGCAGGGACTCGAGGGGATACGGCGAAGGTGTGGTAACTATTTTGCTTATGCCAACCTGTACTAGAAGAACTGGGAAACCAAGGTGGGCCGTGCACTGAAGTTAAACTGGAAAACATATGTCATACACTGTAATGAACATGATAGTGCATACATTTATTATGATAGGTTATTATTGAAATGGGATCAACTAGATTTCTTTTCTTTGTAACCATATACATTTTTGTAAAACTCTGATCATTTTGGGATGTCCCCACATGTAAACCTCATATTGTTTGAATGAAAATGTATAGTTTATATTTTAAAAGTGCATGAAAGGATCCTTACGTTTATATTTCTGATATTTCAAATACTCATTTTCCAAAACCATGACAACCAAGTTCGGGTAGCACTTTGAGCGGGAAATTAGGTTAATGCAAATTAGTGTGGTAGTCGAATTTGGAGGGTCACAAGTTTGGTCCTATGAAACACAAGGACATGTGATGTCGGTCAAACATGGATACATGTTGAGGAAATGGTATTTGTTTAGATTCACCGATGAGAACGACTACATGGTTCGGAGTCATAAGCAGTTCTCATGTACAAGTCTTACATCGAAGTTCTTTTACCTAAAATCTCTATGGAATTGTAGATTGATTTTTATATACTTTAACATATGCCTAACCTGCCTGTAAAAAGGTGACAAGTATAGGTATGATTGGGTATGCATTGGTTCAGTTAGAGAGCATAAGAGGAATGAAATGATTACTCACTCTTGAGGAGAGAGAAAATGCCTCAGCCACTTGATAAATAAACTAGAAAGACAGTGGCCAAATCCAGATGAACTAATGAGTTTCAATAATATTTATGTGAAATGATTCAATGTCATTATAATATCAAGAAAAGGAATTGACTTAATAAGGATGATCATTCTATGCCTTATATAATCCCAGCATTAAGAGTAAGGGACTATACAAGACTATACTAGGTAAAAAATGGACGTCACAAAATCCTCATTTAATTTGGATTCTCATAACATTTGATATAGTTTGTTTATGAACTTTAGGGTTTAATTATCCCTAATGTCATTTTTAAATGGACCTATAGGATCGCACAAAAAGTCTCAGTCTTAAAAGGGTAATATTGACATTTCCACTTTGGACGTGTATTTGAGCCACTTTACAAACAAATATACATAGCAATAAAATGGATATTATGGAAAAAAATTTAAGCCCAATGGATTTGGGATACACGGCCATAAGAAGATGTTGCTAAGTAACGTATCATTAAGAAAAGGATTAAAAGCGCTTAGGACAAAAGGGAGAGAATCACATTTAAGGATATACCTTGTCCTAAAAGTGTGATTCAATCTTATCTTAAGTTATCCTAAGTTGAATAGGATTAGGATTTGAGTTTAAAATGGATTTAAATTCTAATTTAATCCAAAATCTATAAGCATAAAGATAAGGAAGACTTTGGATGGAGATAAAATATATCTTTCCACTTTCTCTCCATATTTTTTTCCACAATATCTCCACTTTTCTCTCATTCTCTCTCTTTGGTTGTGGCCTATAAATAGGAAGGCTCACTCTTCTTATCATTACAAAGAAAAGGTGGAATTACAACATTTGCCCTACATCAAATTTTGACGTAACTACTACTACGTAGAAATTCGACGTAAAAAAGAAGGCTGATTGAAGAAAAAAGTGTTAGCCTGCACACAAAACACAAAACGGTCGTTTACATCGAAATTCAACTTAAAAAAAAGAAGAATTTTCTATCAAAGTTTGAAAGAAAAAAGCATACATATACCCACTGACCGGTGTGTAGCAAGCGCACTAGTTTGGTGTACTTTTACAACGGAAGTATGCCTTCCAGGGTCGAATCTCTCGAGGAACATAGTAATTAAATCGATTTGTGATACACAAAATTGCGTCCTTAAACCTAGGTAATGTTCTACTTTCATGATACATTAAACTAGGCAAGGCCATTGGTCACATATGCATTTAATTGAACACATTATCATCAATAAGTATATTTCTAACCAATTGATCGCTAACACTATTTGATTAGCCATCTTATCCCTCGGCTTACGCAATTCTGGGATAAGATTACTAAAATTAAATGATACACAAATTTGAATTAAATGTCGTAAGGTAGCATTCGTTTAAATCAAATGTAATGGAATACAATTCTAGCCTGTGACTACTATAGATTCCTCACATGATTCCACTAATTACTTTGCTCTTTCTATCGCAATGTGTGAGTCTTATGATTCATCCATAAACCCAATGAAATAATAATTCATTCAACCAAAAGATAATTCATCCAGTACAACCCTCATAATCCCACAAGCCAACCAAGTATATTGTCTATTTACAATATGGGAAAACCCAACAAAATGTCTAGCCTAGCATGGATAAAACTACAAGAAAAATCACTGACCTTAAGGAAGACATAACCATTGAGAAAACAAGGAAGAAAAACCCTTGCATGCTCCTATATTTCTAACCCCCAAATTCGACTACCATTCAAGTTCCTACTTATCTCTCAAATGATACCCAAACTTGGAAATTAAAGGTTTTGATTTTAAAACTTAAAAATAAAATAAAAGAGTATAAGAGAAATCATCTATGTACGTGTGATTTACAACTCAATTATAAAAGTTTTCCGAGGAAATAAATCAATAAAACTCAAATTCAAGTACAGCCCACAATAATAAGTATTTATGCACTACAAATGGTTGATACTTAGGCAGGACATTCGTTTTAAGTTAATCTTCAGTGCATGGCCTGGCTTGGTTCTTCAATCCCTTTGGTACTAAGATCACTATCACACCTCTGCTGTAACCCTCAAATCCCTGCCCACAAGGCAAGTATAAAACACCGTGAGTTGTGTAACTCAATAAGTAACACTTACTAACTGGATTCTAGCAAGCGTATTAGGTCGGTGTAGTTTTACCACTGAAGTATACCCTCCGGGATAGAATCTCTAAGGGAACAGTGTACTTAAATTGATTTGGTGCAAATAAATAAATACAGAAAAATAATAAACATGTATAATTGTGGAGTTTTAGAATTGATATACAATGCGATTGAAATTAAAGTTTAAAACAATATATAGAGATGTCGGATTTTCCTAAACTTCAATAGACTTATACTTGGTTTCTGAATTTGGTTGAGGTTATTGTTGGTGTTCTCGCACTATCCTTAATTGAGAGTCCCTCTCGAGATGCTCAAAACCGTACCCTTAATTCAATTAATGTTCTACTTTCGTGATACATTAAATTAATTAAGGTCGTTATGCACGCAAGCCTGTCATTGAACACATTAACATCAAATGGTATATTTCTATCCAATTGAACATTAACACTATTTGATTAGCCTCCCTAA
>CANYCX010627756.1:0-12891 GCA_948193385.1 Breynia disticha f. nivosa
TGGTAAATGAAAGATCATAGTAACATGCCAGCTAGTAGGTCAGCTGCCACTCCTCAACACTTTCTCTCTCTACAGACAAACAAAATTATATGTCTAGTTATATGTATAAATAGTTGTTATATGATATGTGTGTTTTTATGACTGTATGAAAGATTTATATTGATGACATGAAATTATTTCTTGATGAAATGAATTAAACAGGTATGATTTATAATAGGTTGACAATTGGTTGTTTACTGGGATATAGTAGTTGCTTACAAACCATGCCTAAAAAACATGAGTTATGCATTGCAGATGAATAGGAACGTGGTAGTATAATACTGGTCGTGCCCATGGGATGTATTACACTAACACGAGCTATGTTCTAGATCGAGCTACAGGTCGGACTGTATACTGTTATATGTATACCTAACGTATGATTTTAATAATAGTATTATTATAGGAAAAAATTTTTAATTATTTTTCAATATAAGTAATATAAATATTAAATATATGATTAAACACGTAATAATTATAGGATGTTTTGAATTGATTCTCTAATATTACCACACATGTTTATAATCTCATTTGTAATACAATGTACTCACTCATAAACATCTCTAATGAGGTCTCTAAACTTTAAGCATATTTTGTAATACACATTTATATGATTAAAAAGAATTCTACATGTCCTTCATGAAAACACCATACTCTCTAAATAATCTTAGGTTTGGTATTCTAATAAACACTACCTCGATTAGCCCTATTTATCATTTTTTTTGTTTTGCTCCTCAATATCTCAATAGTAATTAACTCATTGTCACAACCTTAATTCCAACTCCCACTTTTAATTAACAAAAAACTATAAATCAATTTAATTCTTTGATCACCATCGATTTTCAAAATTGAACTCCACAAAAAATAATACCACCACTAAATTTGAAAATAATACAACCTTAAACCATGAAATATTCAATCGAATGCATACCCAAAATCTAGAACATCAAGATTTTGGAATCCATTGCATACTAAATCTTGAAAGGTAAAAATATAATTAAAAATCATGAGATATAGCCATAAAAAATAAGATTGAACCTCATAAACATGATCAATATTTTGGTTAAGAGCAATACCCTTGAAGAACTAGCTTTAAACTTGAAGATCAGAGAAACCATACATTGTAAGGAGGCCAAAGCTGACCAAAATAGAGTGCTAGCTCAAGGTGGAATTTGGCCAAGCTGAAAGAGTTGTGGGAAAATCAGCTATATGTATGTAAGGTGTGTAATATTTAAGACTAATGGTAGGTATTTACAGATAAGAACCAAACCCTAATTAGCTTATTCATCACTGATTATTTATGTAGTGTTCACCATAAAATCGACTATGAAACACCACAATTAGTCATGATCAAATCAAATACTTTCCGAAATAGCTTGCCACCCATTTATTTCCATAAATGGACAATAACAATATTTGTTACTTCCTTTATAGTTCATTTTCATCCCTCTCCCTTCATTACATAAAAAATATGTCAAAGTATTTTTACAACATGGACACACAAATTCATTCCTTACAAGGTTTAAATTCACGACCGAAAGGAAATAACTAAAATACCTATAGGTCAATTGTAAGTGCACAGTCCTATAAGTCCATTCAAAATTGGAAATAAGATTTCCTAAATACCAAAGTTTATATGCACTCTCTAGCAAGATATTAGGACATTCCAATTTGAATAAAAATTCTTACAACATTCGAAGACCTAATGTAACTTACGTAGTCCTTTACCATAAAATATGAAAATTATCATACGACATGAAACTAGTCATCCATATGCATTCTAATTCCTTTCTTGACATGCCAATGACACTAGATGTAAACCCACTCCCCCAAATTTTTTTTATTTATTAATTTAATATGTTTTATAACAATATCAGATAAAAAACATAGAATTTCTTAAAAAATCACAAAATGGAAATTGTGTGCAAGTACATGACCAGGCCAAACGGTCGTGTCTGTCACAGTGTCTATGTATTGAATCAAAATGTATAAACTAAAGAACACAAACAATTGTTCGTTTGATCTGTGAATGATAATACACAGTCGGACTACATAGTTAGTGCTAGTTGTGTATATGCTTATGTAATTGCACGTGTGGGTAAAATATAAAATATTCCAAAAGGTACTTATTCTGTAACACCCTAATATTTCTATGTAACCTACAATTAACATATCATGTATCTTTTGATCTTCTCTATCATATAAACATACAACATAATTACCTATATTTTAAAAACCTTATCATTCTATTACCATTTATTCATTTATCTTTTACTGGTTAATTATTTGTAAACCAATTATATCACTTTCAATATCAATATAGTCCCAAACACGACCTGTGTTAGTGTAACACTACCCATGGGTATATGTTAATCAGCACGACCTTTATGGATAAGTTGATAATAAAAATAATATTATAGAATAATCACACAAATTGATATACAATCTATGCTGAGTATTCAATCAATTCTAATTGGTATAATTTTCATAATAAACAAATCCTCAAGAGGCATTTTAAAAAAATATAATAAATCAACTATCCATCAACTATTTATCTATATTGCATGTATAAAACATTTAGTTTATATTTGATTTATTTTCAAGTTTCTAAATCTATTTCATTAGTTATATTCATTAATATGGGATGTGATGTATTTTTAACGTCATCAAACATGTGTTTGGGCTCCAAGTCACCAAACCCACAACCCATCCCCCAAAACACAATCACCCCCACACACTATAAACAATGGTCCAACCTTAAAAATACTTAGAGGAATATTAAATCCCCTAGAACACGCAATCCTTTAAGGTAATTTTTCTTGGTTTTTAATTTATTATCATTAGTGATTGAGAAACACTAGAAGTTAATGCAATTAGGTTGAAAAGATTAGTGTGAGATAGATGAATGGATTGGTTGTTTATTATTAGATTAGAGAGGCAGGAATAATGAAAAAGGATTTTGTTGGAGATTATAAATGAGAATGTGAGGAAGAGAGTATCGATGTTTTATTAAAGAATAAATGAGATGGTGGGTTTTGCGTGGAAAGTGATTTAGATTCTTAGTGAACGGATTTAGTTCCAGAAGGAAATAAATTAAGAGGATTGGGGGTATACATGCAAGCAGGGAAAATAAAGGGAAACTTGTAAAAACAAAATAAGAACTTAGAAAATAACTAAATATTGTTTATGAATGATATTAATTGTGTTATGTAAATTAATAATTGGATTCAAAATCGAGGAGGCTTTGAAGTGCTTGCTGTAGAGGTGCGCATAGCTTGAGCTCGAGATAAGTGTATAGAAACACACTTATCTAACTTTCGATGACATCTTGCACGCTTAATTTTTTCATTATTTGATTAAGTGTTTGTGGTCAATGTGTTTCAGAGATTTTTGAGCTTTTAGTTTTTGATGATTGCTTGTGTATGTGTTGATAATGTTGTCTATGAGTTAATTGCTCTTATTAAAATGTACATGATTGTTTGAAATTGTTTTGAATGCATTAATGCTCACATCATCATAATGCATTTTATATATGGAGGTGATAATGGTGCACAAATACGTAAGTGTGAGAAAGGCGTATAGGTCACTTGACAAAAGAAACACACACTAGGAATGCTAACATTAATAATGAATGATGATAAAAAAATTTCTAAGAGAGTACATTGTGTTATTTGAAAGTGAAAAGTTGAAATTTCCCAAGAAAGTTCATTAGAACTGACTAAAAAGAAAACAAAAATTACCAAGAGAGTACAAGAGATCTTGCATAAAAATGTGTGATCTGCATCATATACATTTCATCAAATTTTGGAAAAGATTCGTGTTAAATAATAATTTTTACATTGTAAACTATGAAAGTAAATATATGTTGAAGGTGTTGAGATTGTGAAATTGAACCTTAGAATGATTTTAAGGCCATATGATATTATGGAATTATGTGTGATAAAAGATTTAAGAATTTTGGGCAATGGGATTCATTTGTTGATCAAATAATCCAAAAATGAGTGTTGCATTGATAATGGCTATTGGTTTTGTAAAAAAAAGAGGAATTAGAGTTATTTAATTTATGAAAATTGATGTTAGATTGAAAATTGTGATAAGTTGTGAAATTTTTTGTTGAAGCATTAATATGTAATGAATTTTGTGTAATTATGTGTATTGTATTAATCAACTATTAGTTATCTTTCCTAATGACCTGAGATTGCCCACATATCCCATTATAGCCATCCCAAGCCAATTTTGGACAATTTAATAGTTTCCTACAATGGCATTCACATTACACGGATAGGGTCATGGTCGTGTAATGTACACATTCATTGCGTAAAACTCATGCTCTGCTCATGTAATGTTCTATTTTAATACACAGACAGAGACATGACCATGTATGTAACATTCTCATCCTAAAACCCTATAGATAAGTAGAATGATTAATATGATTAGGAAATGATTAGTGAAGTTAACAAAGATAAGAGATAAAACATAACTTAAATGGTAATATTGAACAAATTAAGAGTCATACAGGTTAGGGAAAGAAATGAAGTTTAGAAGTGCAATCGGTGAGAAAACAGAGGAACGACACAGTGGGCATGCAGGCAGCAAGAGGGGCGTGCTCTTGGAACAGTATATGAGCACGATCATGCACAAAAATGAGCTGGAAAATAAGTTTTAATGTTTAAATATTCGTTATGATATTGGCACAAGGCATGCTGAGGTGCTGAATTTTTAGAAACTTTGAAAATTAGAGCCAGACATGTAAAATTTCAATTGGGACAGGTCGTGTTAGTGTTGGCACAGTTGTGCTGAGGTTTAACATCATATTTAAGTTGTTTGCGGGCAGAAACAGAGCATAGGAAAGCAAGAAAAAGAAAACAGAGCGCGAGAGAGACTGAGAAGAAGAGAGATAGTGAAATTCAGCTAGAAAACAGGCATAGAATATCGAATTGAACGTAGAATCGAGCCAAAAATTGATTGGTATAGCTAAGACAAGAAATCTACAAAATTAACGATATGAAATTAATGTTGGATTTGAGTTCGAATATATATTTGGAATTGGTTTTCATAGAGAATTTTGTATATGGTTATACGGGAGGAAATGGAGTCTAAGGGAGCTCCAAAAAAATACAGAATTGCATGTGAGTAATCCATACTCATTTTTAAATAAGATTATATGTGAGCACCTAAGAAACAGATAATTAAGTGATATAGTATTTTTATTGAGTGAGTAGTTAGAGAAATGAACTATATATCAATTGTTAGAATTGCTAGTGTGTGAGAAACTGTTGACGAGATGTGTAGGGGTTGCACATATACAATAAGGATAATAGTTGAAGTGTTTGGTATGATGATTGATTTATTTGTTTGAAATGATGCATTCATGTTAAATAAGAAAAAAACTTTATTAGCACAAAGAAAATGATAGTATATGCATTTGGATGATTGAGATGTTTGATAGGATAAATGTGATTATAGGTGAAACCCTAGGAAATGATCATGTGATAATATAGATAAGATAAGTCCAAAAATAATTATAAAGAAGAAATCAAAAATAATGAAAAATAGAGATATTGATACGATAAGAAGGTCATGATAATTCATGACTTCATATTTATAGAAACGATATCATTGATATAAATATATAATTGTATACTAGAAAATACGATTAATGACTTTATATATCAGTGAATACGATTAACAATTTTATATATGAATATATGATTGAATGATCGCATGAAAATAAGAAGCGAAAGAAAAAGAGAAAATATAGAATATGAGAATGTATATAGATATGCATTCGAATTATGAATAGGTACATACAAAAAAGAAATGCAAACATGAAGTTACAATATCTCATGGTTATACAATTGTATGAGGTGATGAGGTGAAATGATATGATGTGATATGTTATGATTTATGATATGGTACTAGTGAGGTGATTGGATTAGTGATATATAATCGATCTTTGGAGACGAGCGTGGAGATGAAATTGAAGACGGAAGATTATACAGTATACAGTTACAGGGCATTTCACATTGCATGCAATAAATAAAGATTTGTCAAATATGATTTTTATGATTACAGGAAATGCATTTTGATTATTACATGACTTATATATGAATTTGAACACACAAATACAATTGTTTTCATAGATGATATGACAAGAAAAATGAATACGAATCAAGTTACACAACATATGAGTAATAAAGAAAGAATAGGATATCTTTATATAAAGATTATGGGTAAACTTATAAAAATATTGAAATGGATAACTTATTATATGTAATTACTCATTGAGCCCATAACTCATAAAACTGCAATTTTTGTTTCAGGAAGAGGTGGTAAATAAAAGATCATAGTGACATGCCAGCAAGTGGGTCAGTTGCTGCTCCTCAGCACTTCCTCTTTTTATAATAAAACAGAATTATATGTATAGTTATATGTATAGATAGTTATTGCATGATATGTGTGTTTTTATGATTATATGAAAGATTTATACAAATGATATGAAATGATTATTATATGAAATGTAATAAATAGGTAAGATTTATAACAGGTTGATAATTGGTTTATTATAGGGTTATAGCAGTTGCATACAAATCATGCCTAAAAACATGAGTTATGTGTTGTAGATGAACAAGAATGTGGTAGTATAATACAGGGTCGTGCTTATGGGGAGTATTACACTAACACAATCTATGTTCTTTATTGAGCTACAAGTCAGGCTGTATACTATTATATGTATATCTGACATATGATTTTGATAAAAGAATTATCATATGAAAAAATTTTTAAATCTTCTGCATTATAAGTAAAAGAAAGATTAATCACATGATTAAATATGAAACAAGTATAGGATGTTTTAGTGTAATTGTGCATGGGCATAGGCAAATTATTTGGTTGTCTGTGTAATATTCTAATAGACTACACAGACATACCTATGATAGTGTAATGGTGCAAACAAAGAGGAAATGGCTAGAATGACTATGTCATGTCCTAGGTGGTTACATGTTCATGACAGTGTCTATATAAAGCTGTGGAGATAGTTAATAATAGGAGCATTTATCTTGTAATAGGACTATTTTAATGAAAGTTGAGCATAAGAAGTTAGTGTACCTAACATAAAAGTAGGTCTGTAGAGGTGTAAACAAGGTACATTGATGAATATATATATATATATATATATATACATATCTAACTAAGTAAGAAATACATAAATAACTTGAATGGCATGATAATTTAGCAATGATTGCACTATGCTTTATATAGTTAGATAAGTGACTTCAAATCTATACTTAATGAGTCAATACTCACAAATTTTTTTGTTATTAATCTATCTAATCAAGTAGCAGGTTGTCGAGTGTATTTTATCTAACTTCAATCCACTTTAAATTTTTTGGACTGCACTTAGTAGGTCGAGGGATCCTATTACCCTTTTCCTTATGACATTTGAGATTTTCTAAACAATTTTGATTTTTAAATAAGTTTTAATTGAGTTTTGAAGTTATACTTGTGAAAGATTTTTCCCTTCCTAATAGTTTCTATGTATGAAGTAAAGGGTGTATTTGATAAATAGCTACATAGTCATGCCCGACACATTAGTTATGAGTGGTGGTTTATATGATGCTTAATTTATTTTAAGAACAGATGGTGTAATGTATTTGAAGCAAAAATTTATGCATGTTTAAATTAATTAAGAATAACTAGAATAATTAGGAAATAAATTTAGCCATCATATTGAAGCTTTTAGATAAATAATGAAACTCATGATTTCATTTGGGTGTGGTCATACACTTCTCATTTTATAGATAAAGAGGTTGTTGATTTTGTCTTTTTTCTGATAGGGTAATTCCTTCACTTCTCTCATACTCTCTAACATATGTCAATGTACACTTACTTGTCACCCTATTATAGACACTTTAGGCATATGTTAGAAGTACACAATAAACCATCTAGAGTTTTATAAATATTTCAAACCTAAGAACTTGTAAGTTTTATAATGAGAACCACTTATGACTTAGTGCCATATAGTCTTCTCATATGTGGATCATATCCAAATGTCAAGTCCTTGGCATATATCCATGATCTCTGAATGATATTAAATGTCCTAGTGTTCCACAGGACCTATCCCACTAAGTTAGAAAGAGCATGTTAGTCTTAATTCACTTGTTATTCCTATAGTAGTGACTGACTATGGATGTTCTAAATAATTTTCCATTCACTTCAAGGTCCTACAAACATATGATTCACTTATGTCAATTAAGCCTGATATTTTATTAAAGGATGGTTCTATTAATTGATATGTACAGTAAGTTTACAATAATGTCATTGGGCTAGGGCTTATATTAATATTCTCCCATAAAACCACTAGACCCATTCAGATATAGGCCCAAGTCTAAACGACCTCATATGTCCCTCGTATAAAGGTAGTGATAATTTTTATGTCAATGGACATGTAACATTATCTTCACTTGAAATCTTGCTAATCTTGGTGTCCCCACTTTGGATACTATTTGCATTAGGTGGTGTTTCATTATCATTTAGTGTTGTCTTATACGGCTAAAAGTGGCCTAGAAATTATTAAAGGCACATCTTGATAGTCAATCATAGCAAGTTTGACAAATTTGATAGGATGCATGAATTCACTGACTTTGATTGATATATCTTTATCAAAAACCAAGTGGGCATAGAACTAAAATTTTGGCTAATTGCAATCTTAGTTGTGTGGACTCCTACCCTCCTAAACCTACTTGTTATAATAGCTTATAAGGCATTACATTGACTTTAGCACCTAAATAATTTTCAACAGTCTAATTTCTAAATGCAAAAGGCATGTAGAAATTACCTTGATATTTCAATTTCTTTGGCAATTTACTGTTGATAATTTAAGAACACTCTTAGTTCAGAGTAATAATTGAAGGTTCCTCTAACTTCTTACTCAACACTTGTTCTTGGGAGCATTGTGTCTTGTCAAGTACCTATGATAAAGATTTCACAAGGGGAGAGTTATTGCTAGTTGTTTAAAAGAATAATGGATTTCAACACAATGTTTGTTAATTGTCCCCTGTATAGTCCTAGTTGGATATGGGATGCGAGGCTTGTAGTTTCTAAGTAATGCCTAGTTCTTTGGGGCTTCCTAATATGACTCCAGTGCCTTATTAGTCGACTCATTATTCAAAACAACATGCATAAAATATTGAATTCATATGCTCATATAGGTCAATTTTCATGTGGTTGCACAAAGATCCATGTGCTCTTTCTAACATGAGTTTCGACAATTGCCTAACTTGATTCTTTATGTTCTTCAAAAAAGCTGTCTAATTTTTACTAAATCATAAATTTGAAGCTTGTTCCAACTACACAAATTGAGTCTCAGTAACATGCAGAAATTTTATTATTAAATCCTCCAATTTGGCTAGCTTGTTACATGGTTGTTGTTGGAAGCCCAATGGATTATTCTTATGACTTTAGCTTTGTCTACCGCATGAAATGTTAGGATTCTTTGCCCATCTCAAATTTTAGTTAGTTATTACCACATTGTTTGTTCTTCACTTTCTATTTTTTTTATTCACATATTTTTCATTCTCCACACATTATTGATTGTTGTGTTCCCTTCCCATATACACACAGAGAAAGCTCACACAAATACCTAATTAACCTATTGCACTATGGATAACCCATCAATTTGTTAGGATTTCTACAAATCTTAGACAGGTTTCCACAATGAAAAAATAAAAAAATGTACAAGAAAATGCATAGAAATCCAAGATCCAAACATGCACAACACTGTAGAAACTTAACTAGTTTAGGGAATTTACCTCAGAAACTTGAAAAAAATGGTTCATAATGAATATATAAGTAACTATTATATAGGACTAGACTATAAAACCTTAAATCCAATCAAAAAATGTGTCACAAGGAGCTACTTATACGTGAGTGCCTATATGCTTACACACACACTTAGTCCTAGAAAAGAGCGAGTGCTATCTCAAATTAATGTGATCGGTTAGAAGAAAATTGTTAAGAACAAACGGAACAAATTTTCTTACCTTTGGACACAAGAGTCATGGCCAATAATCATCAAAAATAAATTAGGACGTGTCTTATTTTATGTAGCACGTCTAGGAATCCTAAAGGGGAGAGGAAAGATAAAAAACCCTAGGATTTGCACTTATCCTTCTACTTCCATAGCCATGCCGATTTCTACATAGATTATAACTCATATTTGAGTTCAAATTATAATATAAATTAGGTTAGGACAACTAGGATTTAAGGTTGTAATTATCCTTATCTTATCCAAACTCCTAATTTTTAGCCTTAAATCCCACTTTGATTTAAATTCAAATTTTGAGTCTTAAATAAATTAGGATTTAGCCAATAATTAGAATGGATAATTTGGACATTAATTCCTCCCACATAAGGCACATGTTTTTGGATAAATCTTGTTCTAACTTGTCCTAATCCTAATCCAACAAGGATTCTTACATCTACATAAATAGTTTCCCAATTAGTACATAATTATCACTAATCATTAGATGGTCGTGTACTTGGTTTTCACTGGGCCTATATTGTATCCAATTTACACATTTACAATCCTCATATTTTTGTTCTTAAAATGGCACAAATGTATTTTTGAAATGGAAATACTGATTTTAACCTTTCAAACCTAGTTTTTCGTGCAATCCGATTGGTCCATTTAATGTTGGGAATAGGAATAAATCATTCCTAAAGGTCATAAACAAACCTTAGCAAAATTTTATGACAATCCAAATTAAATGAAGATGTTGTGACATTCCTTTGACCTAGTACAATCTTACATAGTGTAATGCTTAAATTACATAAGGCATGGACCAAACATCCTTATTTTGTTAATTCCTTTTTCTTGATATTCTAGTCACACTCAACTCTTTCATATAAATAATGAAACTCATTATTACATCTGGGTGTGGCCACACTCTTTCCAGTTCACTAATTAAGTTGTCAGAGCATTTTCTCTCTCCTCGAGAGTGGATAATCGCATCACTTCTCTTTTGCTCTCTAAAATGAACAAATGCATACCTATTCATACTCATACTTGTCACGCTTTTACATGCACATTTGGCATATGTCAAAGTATACAAAAATATATTTAGAGTTTTATAGACATTTCTAGTCTAAGAAATCTAATGTAAGACTTGCACATGAGAACTACTTATGATTCTAAACCATATAGTTGTTCTCATTAGTAGATCTAATACAAATACTATATCTTAGACATGTATCCATTATTTTTGACTGACATCCCATGTCCTTGTGTTCTGCGGGATTGAACATAATACCTCAAAAAGAGCATGCTAGTCTTAATTCACATATTATACCCATAATAATGACCAACTATGGATATTTAGAATGAAAACTCTCACTTCAAGGTCCTATAGACATATGCCTCACATATGACAACTTAAGCATTGAGATATTCAATCATGGAATTCTATTATTTCTTTGCAAAAAAAAAACAGAAAGATTGAATTAAACATCTTAACTGTAAATGAAGTCAAAAGACAATGCTCAGAACTAGGGCTTACAGCAACAACCTCCCACTAGCACTAGGCCCAATTAGGCTTAGTTTAATTTTGAGAAATATTACATATCCTCTCACGTTACAACAATGACAATTTTATTATCAATAATCAACTATATTAACATTAATAACATTCTTGTTCGAACTTGGATCTATCACTCTTAATGATAATTCTCGTATAATAATTTGGATATTGGATGTGATCGAGACTCTTTAGCATATGCATTCACCTCATTAATGTCACAATAAATTTTCAATGGAACTAGGATGATTGGGATCATTCCTAAACCAATAAAAAAATCCATTAATCTGAAACCTCTTCAATAATCAACCTTCCTATAACCTATCTAGATTTTGTATTTTGAATTAGTCACATAGTTTAACTCATAATAGTCTTAGCGTCAGCTTATGAGACCTTTAAACTATGAAATTTTACCAACTATGAATTTAGTATTCATGTTTATCCATAGTACATTTGATAATTTTCTAGATCAAATCGATAGCAAAAGCTTGTTGGTTTCTGATCAAGTTGTTCTTTGATAAACTCAAATCTTGACACATTGATAAACTACCTTTGTTCAAGTTATACATATCAAGAATATTTCTAATGCGTAGACTTTGTCCTACTTAAACCAACGCAATTTATCATCATATATTTTGATACCTCGTATCAACTCAGTTTAACTAAAGCCATTAATTGATCAAACACTTCTCAACCATTACCTAAAGTAACGCTAGAACGTTTATTCAATGAACAGGATAACATCCACATAGTAGAAATACCACATTTACATTTTCTTTATTGTACACACATACCTTTAATTTCAATGAAGCAAATTTGAATGAATGCTTCCTTGAATTTGAGGATTTTAAGTATGTTGATACATGCTTCATTTTTTTAGAGCTCTCTCATCTTCATTAGATTTCTTGTGTAAATATGTAACGCCCACTATTTTTCGTAAATTTAAGGAATTTTTAGAATATTTCATAATAAGCGAATAAATTTTTCGCGAGAAATATTTTATTAGATGTTGGTAAAATGGTGTTGGATAGTTTAAGAGATAAAATTTAGATATGATGTGTTGAATCGGGAGAGAAAAAGTGGGGATAATGACCGAGGGTATAACCGAGGGTAAAATTGTAAAAACGGAAATATATATATGTATGATAATGTATAAATTCTTTCTCATTCTCACCAAAGAGCACGTTTGAGCTTCTCCAACCTAAACCAATTTCTAAAAACCTTAAACAAACTTAGAACTTAACGAGGTTTGGTGATCGGAAGTTTTCGGACCAAAGTTAAA
>CANYCX010627781.1:0-13896 GCA_948193385.1 Breynia disticha f. nivosa
AGGTTCAAGACAAATGCTTCTGGAATAATCTTACTCGAGGAACAATCTTTTAGTCGACCAAACAAAAATGTTTTAGTCGAGAAAATCCCAGTCTAGTTGACCAACTACTTTCTAAAGTCACTTGTCACATCTGTAAATGAAGCATCTTGGGAGCTGGTATTTAAGCTGAATTTGAAGATAGAAAAAAGAAGAACTTCAGTATACCTAATCAGAAATCTCTCTCAACTCAAGAGTTCAAAAATCTTACATTCTTACTTGTGCAATCAATCAAAAGCTTTCATTGTTCTCTTTATTCTTTTTGCACAACTAGCACAGAATTGTTTGGAGTGTATAGAATAGTTTGCAGTGGTTGATGTAGCCTAAGTCGGAATTTGGGTTGTGATTGTAAGGTTCCTTGAGCCGTAACTCAAGCTTGTACAAAGTTCTCGCTGAGCTTCAAAGTGAGGTAATAGCAAAGTGTTTGACAAAATCCTTAGTGGGAAGCTTAGGTAGTGGAGTAGGTATTTCTGCCAACCACTCTATATCGTGTGTTCGTCTTTTTTTGCTTTAATTGTATTGTTTCTCAGCTCTATTCAAACCCCCCCTTTCTAGAGCTGGTTTTTAGCTAACAATTGGTATCAGAGCGGGTCTCTTAAAGAAGGCTTAACATCCTTGAGCGATCCAGAAAATGGCACAAGCTCATCTTGCCAATTTTGGTGTCAACCCAAACTGTTCTCCTTTGTTCAATGGTGCAAATTACTCGAATATGATTCTGGTTCCTTTATGGTTCATAATTTGCGCTAGATTACGATTACAATAGGTCAAATTACACATATACAAGTACCATTTTCTATAAATACCATCTTAGGAAAGAAATCCAAAGAATGTCATCTTTGATGATTTCATTCCCTATATTGCCGCATATAAGCTTTTTTTATATTTTTTCTTTGAGTTGTCATCTTATGGTCAACTTGTAGTAGAAAAATAAAATTGACAGCAAGTTGACAAAACGTTAAAACAAAAAATTAAAAAAAAATAATCAAACCCTATTTCCCAAATCAGTAATACCTACCGCCATCAAATTCTGTCAAATTGAATAGAAGAACAAAGTCGACCAAAAGATGACAACAAATTGACAATAACTAAGCAAGTAAAACTCTATTTTTCAAACAAAAAAACATGCAATTTCTGTAACATAGGTTTAGCAAATCCAAAGCTTCCATCAAACTCAATAACATTTCCACCAACATTCAATCCAAATGTCTCCTCTTCTCACTTACACTCTCTCCCCCTCCTTCCTCCCCAAAAACCTCCATTTTCAATACAAATCTCAGCTCCATCTTCAATCCTCCTCTTCTTCCTCAACCCAACAACTCTCTTCCCAACCCACTTCTAACTCTAAAACCGGAGTCATCGTCATTAGAACTGGCCTTGCTGGTCTTGCAGCTGCCACACGTCTCCACTCCCACAACATTCCTTTCCTTCTCTTAGAAGCTTCCGACGGTTTTGGTGGTCGTGTTCGAACTGACTTAGTTGATGGTTTTCTCTTTGATTGTGGCTTCTAAATCTTTATCACTGCATATCCTAAAGCTCAAAAACTTCTTGACTACAATGCTCTGAATCTCCATAAGTTCTATTATGGTACTCGAGTCTATTATGACAACCGCTCTCCAATTTCATCCTCACAAACTGAAGCCTAGAGAAGCAGGAGCCATAACACTCAATGCAGCCTTCAAAAAAATGAAGGAATGCGTGGAAAACATAAGTGGATGAACTTCAAGAGTCAGTGTTGGCAATGAAGAACATTGATAGTCCAGATTTTGAGATGGAAATGAATAATATTCAGACATGAGGTTATTAGCTCCACAGATTTTGAGGAGTTTCAAAATGATGGTTCTTAGCGCGAATAGAGTGGTGGAGAAGGTCAGCAACGACAACGAGGTTATTAAGTTGAAGAGTTTTGGAGGAAATGAGGGGAGCCAGGGGAGCTAGAGGAGAGAGCGACGGAGGAGAAGGAGAGGGAGGAGGAGAGAAAGAGGAGAGAATGGGGCCAGGGGTTTGCTGGTTTGTGAAAAAAAAGAGTATTTTTTAACTTAATATATGCATGTGGTAAAGATGACAATTGTTTCAAAAAAATGTCATTATAGGAATATGCTTAACTGACGTTGTAAAAATAGAAAGTGGTAGTTTTAAGATGATGTTGGGTGACCTTTGTTCATTATAATAAGATTAAGTGCTCTACACTTTTTGATTTATAAAAATATAGTTGTTTTTAAATTTTTATAGAATAGTAATTTTTATTTTTTTCAATTATATTTTGTATAGAATAAAATTTTTGTCAATATAACTTCATATTGATTTAAAAAAAATATAACTTCACCTAAACTTTGTACATGTATTTAAATATTTTTATATATAAATTTATATATATATTCCATAAATTTAAACTTTTATAAACATCTAACTTGATATATATTAAATTGTTATGCTTTTTATAGATTTTATAAGGATTCACTTTTTTTATCATTTTAAACTAAATATCAACTTTATATAAACTATATATCAACTGTGCGTACTCTATAATTTAGGTATATTTGTAGTTTAATGAATAAAAACTATAAAAAATTAAATTGGGACTAATTTGCAAATAAAATTAAAAAATTAGGCATGCATGAAATCAACCCAGTAATTAGATTACATATTGTTTTTTATATGTAAAAATATTCAAAATAAAATTGTAAATTAGTTATTTTTATTTTTTTATTACATTTGTACGAAATTATTTTTATAGTTTTAAAATTAATATAAAATTCATGCAAAATTTATATATGAATTCAAATATTTTTTGTGACACCTAATGTAACATCCTCAAATATGTTAGAATTGATATATAAGGAAAATATGTCAAAATGGAATCGAATCGGATCGAAATAGGTTGAAAAATCAAAAAATGAAGCTGGCAGACAAGAATAACGTACATTATTATTGGAATAACACACGTTATTCATCTTAAAAATTAACGCACGTTAATTTAATATTAACACACCTTATCGGACCCACAGAACTGTTTTAAAAAGGTCGAAAACACTTCATTTCGACCTAAAATCACCTCTAAACACCTCCAAACGTTCTCTCAACCTGCAGATTACTTCCTAGGGTCATCTAGACACTAAATCAACCAACAAACACAAGGATTACTGCAGATTTTCCATCGAATCATGCTTTAAAGGTCTGTTTCTTCATTTTAGGGTTTTAAAGGGGATTTTTCGATTTTGATCCGAATTTGTTGTGTAAAATGGATATGTTTGGTATGATTTTGATGGGTTTTTGCTGTAGATCATTAATCTATCAACCAGAAACATCAAAACATAAGATTTGGGCATGATTCAAGAAATTCGAATTTTTGGAAAACTTGTGAATTATGGATTTCTGGAAAGATAGAAAGTTGTAACAGGTTTGGTTGATGATTAGTAACTGATTGAATGATAGAAAACATCATTTGGTTGCCTTAGAACAGATTTGGTATGGTAAAAGCTTACTAAAATGGTGGAAATTGATGGATAATAGGATTTTGATGATTCTAAAGGCAGAATCAATGATGAATTGATTAAGTAATATCATATTTGTATTGAATTACGTATAGGAGGATCTATACGACGATTGGAGTGATTTGAGGAGTAGTATTTTCGTCGAGTTATGCACGTATTTCGAGGTAAGTGTCTTACGCTTACTAAATTGACTCGTAATTAATGAAATTGCGTTGATTAAGAAAAATAAAGGTAGTTGGCCTATAATGCTATGTTGAGTTGCTAGGTTCTTAGTTGAACTGTAATGAATGTGATGATTGATACGAATGAGTTGGTGGATTGCTTATTGATATATGGTTATGATTTGATATGTAGGACACTTAATGAAATCAATATATAAGTAAATTGGAAGTGAATTCCTATCCTTTCATAAGTGTCCTTATACTTGTCCTTCTTACATTAAAAACTTCTATATTCTTATAGAAAGTATACGAATCAGTCGATAAGTTATGAAAGTTGAAATGTAAGAAAGAGGAATGAAATGCTTATATGAATAACCTATTCTTAGGAACATTGTAAATTGATGTGATTATGGAAATAACTTCTGAAAGAACTAATGTGTTCTTAGTAGCAATAATGAATACTAAAGAAGCTAAAAGAGCTTAAATGAAAGTAAGGGAATTCATAACTAGTAAGTGTTATACGCTTACTCTTATATAAGTAAGTTTTCTTATACTTACTATTATTATGTTAAGTGTTCATACACTTGTTCAATTTAATAAGGAAAAGAGAATGAACGATTATATAAGCTTGAAAGCTTAAAATCCATGAAAGGATGAATAAATGCTCATAATTAATTATGTTCTATTGAACGTATGAAAATTGATATGTTTTCTTGTTTGTATTGATGGTTATGAGCTTATGATGTTGTTATTGAAATGGTATTGAATGGATTGAAGAATGTAGGTCTTAATTGACATATAGTTGATTGATACTTTGTTTATATGATTATAAGCTTTGAAAAGCTTATTATGTATGATATATATATTGTGTATAAAATGTTCTTTGGAACATTCATACGAGATGATTATGTGATTATTTTGGCATGTTATTGTATTGCCTTTCTATTCATTTTTATGAACTTTGTTAATTGAGTTTGGTATGCTCGGATTGATATATTGACGTTTGGTTGATATATGTTTGGTTAACATGGTCTGGATAATTTTATTTGATATTCATTGCGAGATTGTGATAAATAATGGTTGATTGAGCATGTTGAGCATACTTGAGATATGATATGAGATATGAATGTATTGATCAATCACTGTGTTGCATTTTTGTGTGACACTGAGATATGGGATACAAGCTGGGCCTGATGATTCCGGGCGAGAGCTCGATGTCAGTCTGGGACCGATGATTCTGAGAGATATCTCGGTGCCGTACTGGGTACGATGCCGGTCTGGGACTGAGGGAAAAATTATATGAAAAGAAAAGAAAAGAAAAAGAAAAGAAAAGAAAAGAAAAAGAAAAAAAAAGAGAAAAGAAAGACCCCGGGGCAGACATTCGCATGTGATTGCACAATATTCATATGTATTTGATTTGCATTCATTCTTAACATGTTTGATTCGTGTTATTGCTTTATGAATGCTTAAGAATGTTGATACGAGATTGTATAACTGTTGAGCATAATATGTTTCTTATGTATATTGATATTATGTTTATATCTGTATTATTCTTATGAACACTGGATTTTGTTTGATGGTTCATTCGCTTATTAAAAGGTTTGAACGGTGCTTTGATATGTTCTGGTGAATGATATAATATGAATCCAAATAAGTACATGGTTGATGTGTTGTATATGAAAACACTGTTATTGCGATATATAGATTGTATGATAATGTATGAATATGTAAAAGTACTTGTTTGCTGGGATTTGGATTGTTAACCTAAACATAAAGCACAATACAGAGACTCAGTACGTTTTCGTACTGACCAGCACGTCATCGTGTTGGATATTGACTTTGAATACAAATGAACTTGGATGTCAATATAGTAATTGACTATTGGGGATGAAGGGATGAACACGACCTCGTGTTCATCAGCACGCCTGTGCTAACTGGACCTCTGCACTTCATTTAAACTTAAATTGGGATTTACACTTACTGAGTATATTTTTATACTCATCCCATTTGTTTGTTTTAAATGATTGTGCAGGTATAGCAGAATTTTCAGCGAGGAGGATTCGAGCACGTATTTTGCAAACATGGATGATTTTGAAAAGATGTTGTAAAAGAAGTGTATTTATTTATACATTTCACATTTATTGTTTAATAGTCTTTTCTATATCCATGCTTACATTGCAACTATTTGGAAAGTTTGTATAAATGTTTCTTTAATTTTGAGATTTGAAATTAAATCGAAGATTGGTGTTAAAAATTTGGAAATATTGGTTTTAAATTTTGAGTCTCACACCTAAACATTCACTTCTATTTAATTCTTTTTAATGAAAACATGTATAATTTTTTTTGCAATTTGTTGAACCCAATGGTCATACTGTTGAGCCATACAATATCTATATGATCACAATGCATAAATCTTTTACAAAACCCAATACGTGATATCGAATCTCAATAGTAATGAATGAATAACATGATATGTGATTTCTTTGCAATGATTGGAAACTTGTAAGGCTAGTGTATTGAATGATTTGGAAAAAAAATGCATGCTCATAATATAAGTGAAATGAATCTGTGGGCTTGTCGGCTTGGGTGTATAATCAATGGTGTGAAATATTGAATGGGTATGATTGTGAAAATGTATGTTATGATTAATGATATGAACTAATGAAAGGTTGAATGTAATGGAAAATGGATGTTCGAATGTGTGTTGAAAATGGATGTTCGAATGTGTGTTTTTGGCCAAAACAATGTCTGAAATTTGTGTGAATATTGGATTGAAATCGTGTAATTATTCAACTAAAAATATGACAAATAGACTAGGAAACAGTTTAGGCAAACTATTTGGCAATTCGTGCAAGATTTCTAGATGGAATTGAGGTTCCAAAGCTAAGTTTTAATGGCGAACAAACTAGCAAATGGTTTGTGTAAACCATTCACCAGCCTGTGTGCTAATCTTAGATGACACTAGATGATCAACACTGATTTTAGGACACGAGCAGTTTGGTAAATGGTTTGCACAAATCATCCAGTGGTTTAGGAAAATGGTAGTGCAAACCAGTTCCTAAGTCATTTCCTTTCTAATTTTTGAGTCTTTCGATTATTTTTGAGTCTGAAATGTAACAACCATGTTGGCTTCCTTATATGATTGATTGAAAGAATTTTTAATGGAAAATTGAGGCATGATATTATTAGAATGGATTTAGGAAGAACATGGTTAAATTGCATGACACTTAGTAAATAAGGCAAAAAGTAAAAACCAAAGTTGTGTGTGCTTGAATGTACGATTGCATTGGGATCGATTGGTTTGTATAGTGGTGTGTGGGTATGCACTCACTAAGTTTTATCACTCGTGTTTATTTCTATATGATTATTTACGTATGCATGATCAAGATGATTCTTACGTACGAGGTTAGCGGTGTAGATTTGGAGAATTTAGTTTTGTAAACGTATAGGGTTTTGCAAAGTTTATTTTTAAATGATGCATTTGTTTTATTCCCTCTAAATAAGCATTTCATTTACAATTAAGTTTCCACGTTTAAATCATGTTACTTTTATTATTGTAATAGTTGCCTACTAGGGCGATATCACAATTGGACAATTGATTTTAAATTGAAAAAAAATTATAGGTTTAGTTAACTGGAAATAAATAGAAATAAAATTATAGACGTCACATTTTGTCCATAAATTGTGACAAAACATGCGCATTATAACTGATATCAGGTCTTGTAACTAAATACAACATGTTGCCTACAAGCTTCCGATAATGGTGTAGCATCCATATAAGCAATACTCATGTCTTCTATAGCTTCTTAGTTTCCATATATTTATAGATTTAGATCCTAAATAGAAAAACTCTTTCAGCAAATCAAGTGTGTACTTTTGCTGATTAAATAAAATTCCTTGTTTAGTTCTAGAAACCTCTAAACCAAGAAAATATTATGGCTCCCCTAAATCATAAAGCTCAAACTTAGATTGATGAAATCCATTCTTATGTAACAAATAAGTTAACTTGATGTTCCATTGCCTTGAAGTCCATTAAAGGACTTTTACAAAAGTAAAACTCTTTTATAACTTGTTGTGAGACATTTCCCCTACTACTCATAACCTAAAGGCAATTCCATATAAACAGTCTCATCAAAATCATTGTTGGATAACTCCCCAAATTACAACTTGAGTAAAAGTGGGAGTAAGTACCCCACATCGGTTAGAAGTAGTGTTATAAAGGGATCTCCTCCTTATAAATGGGCTTTAGGCCTTAGTAGTTTAGTATCACAAAACCCTTAGTTTAATAAACTAGAGAGGTGTAATTTAGGCTTGGGTCTTTTGTGAGAGTGAGAGGTTTTTTATAGTTTTGTCCATTCAAAAATAGTAATATTTATTTAGTGGAGATTGTGGATGCATGTCTATTATTGAAAGACTGAACCATATTAAAATTTGTGTGTTTTCTTTCTTTCTTTATTATTATTACTATAGGTCTTCTTGTTAGGTTTAGGTCCTCACAAGTGGTATCAAAGCCAAGGGTTTGGTTTAAGGGAGGAGAATAGAGAAAGAAAAGAAGAAGGATGTCATCTCCAATGTTGAAGAATGAGATTCCATTATTTCATAGAAAGGACAAGCCTAGCATTATGAAAGATGTAAATTGGGATACAATTCAGAAGAGAGCTATCAGCACTACCAAGTTAGCACTAGCTCTCCAAATTAAAATTACTATGTTGAAGGAGACATCTCTTAAAGTTTTATGGTATAAATTGGAGGGCGTTTATGCGTGTATATCGTTGTTTAGCTGATTGTGTATGAAGATAGATTTGTATCAAATGTGTATGGAATAATGAGGTAATATTCTTGACCACATTTAAAACAGCCTAAAATAATTACCCTATCATCAAGTAATTATCATAAATATTAATTATTATTAGTTGTATATTTTAAAAACTTTCTTATACAATTTTTTCATGTTAACTTATTTAATACTTGAAGCCTCAAACACTGTCTATACTAGTGCAACACGACCCATGGGCATGACCCCATGTTCACTAGCCTAATTCCTGTGTACTTGTAATGCACTAACCGTATTATAATACACAACCTATAAGGATAAGCTAATTATGAAAATAATACTATAGAATGATAACATGGCTTGATAAACAAACTGTGATGAGTACTCAATCAATTCTAATCAGTATAACTTTCACAATAAACTAGCCCTCAAGAGGAATTACCAATACCTATAATCAAATTGTCAATTATTCATCACCTGTATACAAATGCTATTCATATTTCAATTCTAAATCATCTTTTCTTATATTTAACCAGTGATTCTGTGAAATCTCAAACCTAAAGACCTTGAAACCTAAAATTAGCATTCATTTCATAAATATGTATATAATTAGAGCATATTTGATTGTGCATTCATTAAATTATTTGATGAATGAAAGAGAAATATAAATAGAGTTAAATACAAAAATTATAATAATTTAATTAATAGAGAAAGAATTAGAGGGAAAAGAGCAAAAGAAATTGATTGAAAAAGTCGATAAACATACTTAGAAACTTACAATCGGCATGCATTTCATTAACATGTATATAATTAGAGGATGATAGATTATTTATATTAATTAGTTAGAATGAGAATAAAAATAATAAGAGACAAGGGATTATAATGGTTAGAGTGAAATAATAAGGACTAAAATGAAAAGTTAGCAAAAGAATTGTAACTTTAATGAAAAGGACAAAACTTCCTTTAAAACTATCACTTACCTAATTCTTCCCATTCTTCAAAACCTAAACAAATACATCATTTCCTCCATAATTTCAATCTCTTAGGGTTTCAAATGAACTTATGAAACTTTTCATAAGAGATTGAACAAGAACACCAATTGAAAGTACATAAAAATCAAGGTGAGTTCTTTGTTCATGATTTTCAGATTTTATACCTTCAATTGTTAGAATTTTTAAAATTATTTAGAGTTAAAATTAAATTATGGAATTTTTTTCAAAGAATATGGATTTGTCTATGATTTTATAAAAATTATATCTATTGATTTGGATTCCTGAGTTTAGAGAATAAAATCGAGAGAAATAATGTTCTGTTTTGATAGGAAATTGAACCCGTAACTTGTAAAATAGAAAAACAGGAGTTGGAGATGAGTAAAAATTACAAAAAAGTACGAAAAAAAACCTTGAGATGTCTAGAATCGATATATAAAAGAATCAGATCATTTAGTTTAGTATATTGAGAGAAATATGAAACATGGTAAAGCTGGTTAGAAACAAAGAGGTGTAGCGGTGGAAATAGTGGACAAAGTGTATGAATTATTGTGAATTTTTTAGGTTGAACCACGTTATCTGAAAAGTTCATAGGTAAACTAATAGAGGTTGAAAACAAAGGAAAAATATATCAAAATACTTAGAAGTGTTTAGCCATTGAATTGTAATTAATGACAAAACTAGACAGAAAGAGGTATAATTCTGGCAAGTCTAGTTTCTACGTATAAAACTGATAGTTAGAGACTAAATTGATAGTTTATAAAAACTAAATATTTTTAATATATGAAAGTAACTATTATGTGGAATTTTTTCAGAATTTATTTCATTAAATTGAAGAGGATATGATCAGAACAAAACTGAGTTAAAATCTGAAAATAGACAGCATTAATGCATTACATGCATTCATATGAAATAGTTGCATAATTATATTGTTTGAATGTTAAACATTGTAAAATGTGAATAGGACCTAGAGGAGACACAGGAGACAGAGAGACTGAGCAGAGGACAGAGTATTTTTGCTAGCTCAGGTAAGTATAATCCTGAGCGTGAGTTCGTGGATGAACTTAATTCATTTATATATATATGTTTTATATGAATGTTATATTATATGTTGGATTTTGAGATTGATGATAAATGTTAGAAATTTGCTAGAGTGTGAGTTGCTGATGTGGCGTGCAAGAGTTGCATCATTGTCATGGTTGCCTATCGTCGAAGTGTTGCTGTAATTGATTGATTAATTTTGATTGTTTTTGAATGATTATTGATGTTTGGTATGTTAAAAATTAGCATAGGTCATGCCAAAATTTTTATAGAATGTTAATACGATGATTGATAAATGTTATGAGAATTCATTTCATGTGAAATTTAATAGAGAAATATGGCTACTTGCAAGGATCTAGAGTTAAGATCTTCGGATCTACAGTATAAGATCTTCGGATCTAGAGTATAAGATGTTCGGATCTAGAGTATAAGATCTTCGAATCTAGAGAATAAGATCTTTGGATTTAGAGTGATATTAGAGATCAAGTGATCTTAGAGTTAAGCCTACGAGCTAGAGTTGAAATTGAAATTAAATTTTCAAAAAGATCGTATAGCAAGGTAAGTCGCTAAAGGATTAGAGAAAACAGAGTATATGTACAAATGTATGTAGAATATCAGAGTATAATGATTGCATGTAATGTGTTGAACTTATGTTATGATGGATATACTTATTGAGTATGCGGCTCATAAAATCGCTCTTATTTTTCAGGATAAGTATCTTAGCTTTTTGGACGTGGAACGACTACAGATTTCCACGTGTGCATAGGTCGGCCAACTGTCACCCGAGTAGCCCTCTCTCACACACCTTTTTGCATTGTACATATGTGTGACGTATGTAGAGAATAATGTGTTAAATTCTTTTATATGTAAATTAATGTGTGTTTGATGTTTTGTATGACTTATAATATATTTGCCTCGTTCTATAAATTAAATAATTTTGAATGTAATAGACGAAAGAGAAGCATGGAAACTATAAATTAACTAATAGATATTAATAGAATACTCAAATGCAAAATATGATGAAAAAGTTTTTGTATAATGTGGTTTTTAATAATAGAAAAATAAGGAATTAAATAGAGTTACTTGATAATAATTAGAGATATAATTAGAGTTGATAATAATTAGAGATATAATGACAGTACAATAGGATGTTTTAGATTCAAATAAATATACTATCATATTTAATAAATAATTCATCAAATAAACATTCATAATGATATACAAAATGCACATGTTTCTATTCTAATACCAAATAAGACAAAAGAGAGAAAATCTGTAGACCAGCTATATAACTGCTACTTCTATCTATCTTCTTTATACCTGAAACAAAATATAAATAAATGCACCTTTATGAGTTATGAACTCAGTGAAACACCCTAAACTAATTAACATATTAACTATGTGAATTAACTTTATTGTTAACTTATAATGCCGAAGCTTTTAAAAACTTTTTCATGTGAATGTGTTTCTTTGGAAATCATGTAAAAATCGCAGCTCATGTATGCATATAATAGTATATAGTCAGACCTATGACTTGGTCTAAAACATGGTTCGTGTTAGCGTAATACGTCCCACAGGTACGACCCTCTATTATACTAATATGTTCCTATTCAACTGCAATACAATGCTCATGTTTTTAGGCACAACTTGTATCCAACTGTTGTATCTCTATATAATCAACCAAATGTCAACCTGTAATAAATCACATATATATATCATAACATATACTATACAGTACATATGCTCTATCATATAACATATGATCATAGAAATATCACACATAACATGCAAATTACTGTCTATACATCTATCTTTATATATTTATACATGTCTGACTATAGAGAGAGGAAGTGCTGAGAAGCGGCAGCTGATCCACTTACTGGACTATTTTCTGTAACCTTTATCTAGTACTTATTTTGAAATAAAATATACAATCGTAGTTGATGAGTTGCAGACTCAGTGAGTAATCACCTATAATTACTTATCATCTGTTAAACCTATCTGTTCTTATAATTATGTAATTCTATTTATATACGTGAGGACACGTATCTCTTATCATATAAACATATTATAACATCCTCGTCTTAAAACTTTATGAGTAATAAGATAATTAAAATGATTAATAATTTATTAAATTGAAAGAAAGGAGCAGTGAATTGAAGGTTGACAAAAAGTTGACCTGAAGTATTTATGAAGGAAAAAAAGAAAAGAATAAAAGAAAACAATTAATTAAAAAAAATAAATTAAAAATAATAATAAAATAATCAAAGTTTTATATAAAACGTGGAAGTTCCCAAAAATCTTCAAAGTTAAGAAACAGAGAGAGAGAGGCGTAGGAAAGAAACAGGAGAGAAAGGAGAGAGATTCTAGAGAGAGAGAGAGAGAGCGGTATTGGGCTAGGAAACGAGTTTGAGATATATAATTGATCATAATCTCGAGCCGGGAACTTATCGGTATAAGCAAAACAGGTACATTTTGAAGTTTACCGTAAATTTTTATGAGTTTTAATATTGAAGTTATCGTACAATCGAGTTTAAATTAGAAATTAAGAAAATGATTTGAGATATCAAATCAATCGTAGTTTCGAGCCGGGAATTTAGTGAGTTTATTTGTCAATTTTTCCGAGTTTTGTTATAATTGTTTTGAGTTTATTCGTAATAGAATTAGTTAATAATTAGATAATTGAGTTTGAAATTAAGTTACAAATACGTTATATTAAGTTATTATTGATTTGAGTAACGATAGGAAAAAGGGTTAGGGTTCCGGCTAGTGTTTGCAAAATTGAGAAGCACAGTAAATGAAATTAATAGGGCATGCATTAAATTGATGGTTATAATGGAAAGTATAGATATATTGTTGGTTTTATGTTATTAAATGATTGATATATGTTATAGGATGACAGCGTAGCTGAGTCGGACGGGACGAGAGTTCGCACCAGTCCGAGTACTTCAGCTGAGAGGTGAGTATATCTCACTATTTGGCTATATTAAAATGAATGGTTATATATTTAATTGCGATCGTATTGTGAATGATCTTGCGAATATGGTTTGATTATATATGTATGATTACGAATGAAATGCGAATATGATTTTCACGTACCTATACGAAAATGAAAATGAAACGAAAATGAAAGTGAAACGAGATGATGATATATGTGCATACTTACATGATTATGATATGTGTTATGTGAAATGAAAAAGGAATCGTAGAAACGATTCAAATGAAACAAGTACGCAAAATGAAAAAGGCATACGAAAAAGGTACGTGAACGTGTTTATGTTTTCATATGATATGTGATATGATATGTGATATGGAAAGGTGATGGAAAGGTGATAAATGATCGATCATTCGGAGACGGGAGTAGGGAGACGGAAGTTAGGTCCACATGAAAAGGAGGTGGAAAA